>CAUYOR010086350.1:0-43429 GCA_963573925.1 Callimico goeldii
CTGCATAATATTCCATGGTGTATATGTGCCACATTTCCCGGCACTTTTAAACACCGCTGTTAGAACGATCACCTGGCGTTCCTGAGAAATCCGAACAGGCCCACAGTTGAAGTCTTGCAATTTCTCTTCCAGGTGTCTGACCTCAGCAGGTGGGAGGCGTGGACCTCAGGACCCATCGCAGCACCCTTTATGAGCATCCTATGCTCTCACTTCTGAGTGGGAGCTGAGCGATGAGAACACTCAGACGCAGGGAGAGGATCAACACTTACTGGAGCCTGTCAGGGGAGGGCATTAGGGAAAAGGGCTAATACCTGCAGGCTTCAAACCTAGGCGACAAGTTGATGGGTGCAGCAAGCCGCCGTGGCACACGTTTACCTACATAACAAACCTGCACACCCTGCATATATACCCCGGAACTTAAAAAAAAAGAAATAATTTTTAAAAGTCAGCATAAGCATCCCAAACCTGAAATTCCAAAACATCCAGCAAAATAAAGCAAATACGAACACCAGGTACATTCACACCAGGGCACACTCCCGCACACGGGCTGGAGCCGCACACGTCCTGTGCCTCACTGAGACCTGAATGGAGGGTAAGGAAAGCAAAGCCAGGCAAGGCACACGCAGGCTGCTTCCTGGGGCACAGAACAAGCGCAGCAAGCGGAAGTGACTTGTGGTTTAAGGATGTAGACACCGGGGTGAAGCCATAAAGACACAGCAAAAAAAAGTGATGCCGAAACCTCTGGGAAAGAGGAGAGGGGTGGGGTGAGGGGAGGATGAGGGAGCCTGGGTGCCGACAGGGTTCTGTTTCCTGACCTCCCTGGCGAGTCTGTGGAACCTCATTTTGTCCTGATTACTTAAGTGCACGTGTGTGTTTCATACTCACTCTGTGTATGAGGTGTGTTCTGTAATGGTTGTCTTCGCTAATAAACAGCATCCACCGGCAGATTCTAGAAGAAAAGACTTTTGGAAAAGGATGATCACTAAAACTGGAAGAATAGACCAGAAAACATGCATTCTTGGCTGGATGCAGAACGAATGCTGTGGCATTCTGAAAATCAGGGACAGAAAACCACAGGAAGAAAATGAGTGAGATTAAAACACCATAAACGCTGCGGATGGGAAGCAAGCAAAGGTTGCAGGGGAATCAAAGATGCGATCGCAGCTTCAAACCTGTGCAGCGGGCTGGCGCGGTGCTTCACGTCCGTCATCCCAGTCCTGTGGGAGGCCGAGGCGGGCGGATCCTGAAGTCAGAAGCTCAAGACCAGCCTGGGCAACATCATGGTGAAACCCCGTCTCTACTAAAAATACAAAAAAAAAATAGCCGGGTGTGGTGGTGGGCACCTGTAGTCCCAGCTACTCGAGAGGCTGAGGCAGGAGAATTGCTTGGATCCTGGAGGCAGAGGTTGCAGTGAGCCAAGATCACACCACTGCACTCCAGCCTGGGCAACGCAGTGAGACTCTGTCTCAAAAGAAAAAAACGAAAAAAGAAACAACAACAACAAAAACCCCTGTGCAGGGGTAGTGAAGAAAGCTTGGATGTGGCAGGGCAGAAGAGCATGTCAGCCTCACAACTTGAAAGAAAATGATAAATACCTGGGTCTTGAGTCAAAAAGAGTTTTGCCAAGGACGGCAGAGAATAGAAATCCAAACTTTGAACATGTTTCTAAGGGGAAAATCAGATAACTCAGAGCAGGAGCAATTATCAAAACCATAATTGAGTCAAACGTCGCTGGGTAGAGAAAGAGCAGAGCAGGAAGGTCACGAGGACATGTTCCCCAAACAGTCAGAGACACCGCCGCAGGCTGGGCAGCTATTTTTCTGTTTATTTTATTTGAAGAATGAATTATGTCATCTTTTATCATTCTGTCTGAAAAAAAAAATCATACTACAAAGGAACAAAAATCACACCAGCCTCCAATTTCTCATCGGCAATAAAATCATAAGGAGACTGGCACCAGGTGTGCAGCTATCGAAGGGAAATCTATTTTTTGGTTGAAGAAAGGTTTCCAAGGGAGACAAATGAAGGGTAATAACCCGCAGACAAGTTAGAGTAGACATTTGAGGCAGGAAGAACACGCTGGACATCTCTGGAGCATGAACTGGCCTGGGGATGGTCAGTGTGGGGGAGGCTGAAGCTGTGTCCCTGAGCTCGCAGGAGCAGAGGGTGGAGATGAGAAGCAGACCAGGGTGGAGGGGGTATTGGGAGCGCAGAGTGAGGAGGCTCAGGGAGGAGCAGGAGAAAGCAGTGGCTGAACCCAGAGGAATACAGCGCCCAGAAGTCAGGCTGCACATCTGAGACTCACAGGAGCAGCTGGTGTCAGCCGGGGAGACGGGAGCAGAAACGACGGTGGCCGTGGTGAGAATCAGAGGAAACAGGCAGCCTGGGATAAGACCTTGGGATGCCTGCAGGACCCCAGGCACTCCACCCTTTCACAGCCATGCCAGTGACGTGTGGAGGGGTGTCTGTGGGAAAATGCACGCTCTAGTTACCCTGAGACATTGGCCTGAAGGCCCTGGGGAGCTGGACAGGATGCCTGGGTCTCAAGGAGGGCCCAGGGCCCAGGTCTGCAGGTGTGAGGATGTGGGTGTCATAGCCCTGCTGTGTCTGGGGCCAGCTTTGGTAATGGGCCATAATGGGTTTTCTCCTGAGCCCCTGTGTGGCTCCAGTCTCCTTCTCAGAACAGAGGTCAGCGGCAGGCACAGGGACAAGCCCATGGGGCCACCTCTTCCCAAACCACCAGTCCTCCTCCCACCAGCCTCCCATAGCTCCTTCCAGACCCCCATGACTCCCATCAGCTTCCTGTGGTTCCCCTGAGCCTCCCCAAAATCCCACCACATCATGGCTTTCTCCAAGCTGCCATGGTTCCCACCATCCTCCCAGGGTTGCCAGCAGACTCATAGGGTTCCCACCAGCTTCTGATGATTCCCATCAGCCTCCCAGGGTTCCTGCCAGCCTCCCAGGTTTCCCACCAGCCTCCCAGGAGTCCCACCAGCCTCCCAGGATTCCCACCAGCCTCCCAGGAGTCCCACCAGCCTCCCAGGGTTCCCAACAGCCTCCCAGGATTCCCAACAGCCTCCCAGTTTTCCCACCAGCTTCTGATGACTCCCATCAGCCTCCCAGGATTCCCAGCAGCCTCCCAGGATTCCCACCAGCTTCTGATGACTCTCATCAGACTCCCAGGATTCCCATCAGCCTCCCAGTTTTCCCACCAGCTTCTGATGACTCTCATCAGCCTCCCAGGGTTCCCACCAGCCTCCCAGGAGTCCCACCAGCTTCTGATGACTCCCATCAGTCTCCCAGGATTCCCACCAGTCTCCCAGGGTTCCCACCAGCCTCCCAGTTTTCCCACCAGCTTCTGATGACTCCCACCAGCCTCCCAGGATTCCCATCAGCCTCCCAGGATTCCCATCGGCCTCCCAGGATTCCCACCGGCCTCCCAGGATTCCCACCGGCCTCCCAGGATTCCCATCGGCCTCCCAGGATTCCCACCAGCCTCCCAGGATTCCCAGCAGCCTCCCAGTTTTCCCACCAGCTTCTGATGACTTCCACCAGCCTCCCAGGATTCCCATCAGCCTCCCAGGATTCCCACCGGCCTCCCAGGATTCCCATTGGCCTCCCAGGATTCCCACCAGCCTCCCAGGATTTCCATCAGCCTCCCAGTTTTCCCACCAGCTTCTGATGACTCCCATCAGTCTCCCAGGATTCCCACCAGCTCTCAGGATTCCCATCAGCCTCCCAGTTTTCCCACCAGCTTCTGATGACTCCCATCAGTCTCCTAGGATTCCCACTAGACCTTACGGTTCCTGCCAGCCCCTCATGGTCCCACCTGCTTCCTGTGTTTCTATTAGTCTCCCACAAATCCCACCAGACTCACATGGTCCCACCAGCCTCCCAGGACTTCCACCCTCCTCCATGGTCCCACCAGCCTCTCAAGGCTCCTGCCAGCCTCCTGTGCTTCCCGCCAGCCTCCTGTGATTCCCACCAGCCTCCTGTGGCTCCATCCCCTGGGCTGTTTCCCAGTTTCCCTTTGCAGATTGGCAGCCATAGGCAGACATCACAGGAGAGGTCGGGGGCCAGGCAGGAAACAGCTCTCCTCATGGACCACCCAACTGGAGCAGAGTTCAGGGCCAATTACTGTGTCCGCTTGGCTGGGTTTTTCCACCCTGTGTAGCCAACACTCCCAACCTTTCCTGGGGACCCGAGGTCACAGCTGAAGCAATTAATTCGAACCATTCCACGCTTAATAACTCCCCAGCACACAGCCCCTCTCTGTGTCAGCCGTCTGTCTTCATTGGGAGGCTGATGGATTGGCGAGGCTTTACTGTATTTTATTTTTTCATCTGCCTTCTGCAGGGGTCGAGGTGAGGAGGGGAGCATTGGTTTCCCTGGGGGAATAATTAAAGCTCTTTCATTCTGAGCCAGATCTGACGAGACTAATGGTCCGAGGGAGCCGAGGCTCCAGGAGTTGGATTAGCCGGAGAGTGGAGGAAGCCACAGCTGCGCCACAGCCACCACGAGGCCAGCGAGGGCGGGTGCACCCTGGAGGGCTTCAGGCTCAGAGCCACTCATGGCCAGTGGGAAAGCCGAGCATGGCAGGCCCCTTCTCTCTGTGAGTCATTGTTTGCCTCTGCCAACCAGGGATAATGATGGATATTTACATACTTCCAACGTCAGCATGAAGGGTGCGTGTGGAGCACTGCCTCTCTGCTGACCCATCCTCAGGGCAGTGAGATGGGCAGAAGCTGCCACTGGTCACTCATGAGTTCATTCAGTAATTAGCAGCCGAGGGCCCGATCCGTGCCACTGCCGGCATGGTAGAGAACCCCTGGCTCTCACGGTGGCTGCCCTTCAGGGGGTCCTCCCATCCGCTCATCCGCCTGCCCGGGGAGATGCTAAGACTGAGTGGTCCTTCCCGGGAAGGAGCCAGGACTCCTGCAGGGGCCGCATGTGGGTGCTCCACCTTGGCCACTGCTCCTGGTCACGTGGGCTCTCTGGTAAGTAAGACGACTCTTGTGCACTTTCGGAATGACGCCCCCGAGAGATGCTGCTGATCAAAGGGTAGCTCAGAAACTGGACATCAGACGTGAAGTTCGTCTCTGAATTTGACATAATGAAACAGAATAGAAAGAAGTCACACACGGCAGCACAGCGTTTTTGTCCACAGGGACTGCAGCGCTCCTCTCGGGGTCCATTTGTGCTCACACCTAGTGCCAGAGGGACAGAACCCAAGCGTGTCGCAATATCGGTACCCAGAAGTTTTTCCTGCTTATATCAACATACGGACCTGACTCAGGACTTGTCCTAAATTCTATTTTCTATAAAAACTTCAAGATGATTAATTAATTTATTTAAAACTCCAGTTTAATTTCCTTATACAAATAGGCACTTCTGCATATTTTTGCATAAATGTGAACACGTGCCAGCTTCTGGTGCAGTCTTTTCTCTTTTGTGTGGCTCTGCCAAGCACCCCCTTCTCCTGCTGACCCCAGAAGCAACAGCTTCCCTGCTCTAAATGGTGATTTATGCTGGGCCGTGTGCACAGTGCGTCGCTGCCAGGCTGGCCTCCCCTCACCTGATCTCATGTGACACTTCTGAGAGCCTGCTGGGAGGTAGGGTGGAGCTTAAAGGCATACTTCACAGGAGGAGGGGGCCTAGGTGAGGGGAAATAACTCCCCCAAGGCCACCGGCAGATCCCAGGAAGGCTGGATGGAGTCCAGAGCCCCAGGCTCCTTCCAGCCATCTTCTAAAACAGAGCAACAGACAGGACTAGAGCTTAACACCTCGGGGGTCCCTCAAACAGCCTCCAAGGAGCTTTGTGCAGCATTTTTCATCTCTCTAGCTGCCCCTATGTGAACGTAGCATCGGACCACAGCCTGACTCCCCACACGCTTGTGCGGACGGGGCAAGGAGCAGTCTGGGCGGCACATGGGGAATGTGGAGTTGGAGGCCCCCAGGACACCCGGGCTGACCCAGTGGGAGTGGGAGACCAAGGCCAGAGCCCTCCCACCCTGCGTGCCCATGCCACCAGGCCCTGCACTTGTGAGGTCCTCGCATGCTGTTTGTCACGATGCTGTAGGTAAGGGAGAATGACTTGATTGCTGAGAGGATTCAGTGTCTGCACCTGCCCTGGGCTTTTCTGTTACTGTCCTGTCTACTCATTGTCCATCCAACCTGGATCCACTGCATTTACGCCCTCACCCACCTGTCCCAGCCCCTAGCAGTGAGGCCCAGCAGAAGGCCCTTCCAACAGGCACCCAAGGGGTGCATCCTGCTGGAACTTCATCTCTAAGCGATGAATGGAGTCTGCCCTTGCGGTAGCAGGCAGGGCCACGTGGGAATCACCCAGCCCCTGTCAGGAATGGGCTCGAGCCTGCCACAGTCCCCGCCCTGAGGCAGCCATGACAGGGACCCAGGCCCACTGCTTCTGTCCCTGCTGCCCTGCAGCACGGCCTGGGCTAAGACCGGGGCTTAGCAGTGCGTGTGGTGCAGGCACTGCCCTCAGTCCAGCCTCATCTTCACTTGTATTTCTGGGAAGGAAAGGAATCATGCCCCTTTCCTTCCAGAAAAGGCTCTGTGTCCCCTTTCAAAAAACCAACCACATGTGAAAAGAGAAACTCCAGAGAGAAGCCAGGCAGGAAGAGTCATTTGGACGCAGAGCCCTTATCTAGTCACTTGACATCTGTAAGTCCTTATCCCAGATGGCCCCAGGCCCCTGTTGGCCTCTGCCACACTGGGGTATGAGGGTGTGCCCATGCCCAGTCTCTCAGGGTGATCTGCAGTGGCCATCTGTGAGTGTGGCCCTGACCTTTGTCCTAACCACATGCAGGCAGGAAGGCTCTCAGCTTCTTCATGGGGTCTTTGATGAAATCACTCTGGAGAATAGGAGGCTCCATCCCTGCCCTCGCCCCCAGAAGCCCAGGGGCAATGCACAGGGAAGGGGAGGCCTGCCTCCCGGACCCTCCCCCCTGTTCTCTTCAGAGAGGGGCCTGTGTGTCATCCGGACCCCGCCCAGGCTCAGTGCATGGAAAGTAGGCCCATACCCCCGGCACCGCCAACCCCATGGGCCCAGGATCGCCATCGGAGGCTGCAGCCCAATGGCCCCAGGGTCGCCGTCAGAGGCAGCCACATGGTGGCCTTTGTCTCAGCAGCAATCACCCCCAAGCAGCCCCTTCCCGGCCTGCTCGTCCCTGCAGGTGGACACCTGGGCCCAACAAAGTTGATGGGACTGTGGCTTGGAATTTGAGGGTGTGAGGACCCTCAGCTGGATGGGGCTTGGGAAAGAGGCCCAGAGTGCTGCTCCCATGCGGGTCCCAGGAGACGGGAGCTGTGGCCCAGAAGAGGAGCTGGTGGTCAGAGGAGCCAAGCCACCCCAGTGGAGGCAGTTCAGCACCCGGGGAGGGAGCAGCCTATGGCCTCCAGCGAAGAGGGGCAGGAGCCCAGGCTCCTCCCTCAGTCGGGGCCACTGTGTGTGGGCTGCTGGGCTCTCCCAGCTGGTGTTCAGCACCCTAGCCTCTTTAAATGGCAGGGACAGCCGTCCCAGCCTCAGAGGCTTCCTGGTCACCCCAAACACTCTGAGGATGAGAGATGCTTGAAACATGGGCGTGTTCAGTCCCTGCAGCCTGGGGACCGCCCACAGCCCGGCCCACGTGGGTTACATCAGTGTCCCTGAAGGGTTCAGGACACGGTCTGTGAACAATGACCCTCGGGCGGACCCAGGCTGCAGCCTGTTCCCAACAGGTTTGGTCGGAACAGAGGTGTGCACCTTCATTCACATGCGTTCTAAGGCTTCTGTCACACCACAGCAGAAAAGCTGAGACCACTTGCTCCACAAAACCTCATGCAGAGGACTACTGGCCCTCTATGGAAAGTTTCCCGACCTGTGATTCAGATGGCAAGGGTTGCTCTGCCTCCCTGGACCACAGTGTGTCTGATCTTTCACCTTCTGATGCTCCTGTGGCCCTGCCTGGCTTCCTCTCACCTGTGTCCTCAGACATAGCCAGCACCACCTCCTCCGTGGCTGCTCCCCGCTCTGTCCTCACCATGGCCAGTGGGACACAGCACCACCACTGCCCAGCCCACGCTGTGTGGGAGGGCCATCCACAGTCCCCTGAGACAGGCCAGTGACAGGCATGGAAGGACGGATCCACGAGGCTGTCGCTGGGGTTGAGAAAGGGATTGAGGGTTGGGGTTTGGGTCAGCAAACCCCCAGAATCTGGTGGGGCAACCCTTTGCTGCAAGTCCTGCCGTCTGTTGTCATGGAAACCTTCCAGGGGGTGGCCGCCAGCTTCGCTGCCTTCTGAGCCCCGGGAAGACGGTCGTGTGCAGAGCCATGGAGCGTAGGCTGTGCCATTGCATGACCCGGGCTTGAATGCAAGGGGCCTGCTTTCAGCTGCTTGTGCCTTTGTGAGTCCACAGCCTCTCTGTGCTTTGGGGTCTTCGTCTGTGCGTGGTGCCATGGTTGTCCTGTATCTATGACCTCCGGAGGGTTTGCAGTCCTAACGCATCCGGCACGTATTCAGCATCAATCAGATATTGAGTCAATCGTAAATATTCTTGGAGAAAGCAGGAAAGTGGGTGCCTAAGGAGCTGTGGACCCTTCATGCTGGGGGGGGCGGGCACAGCAAGTCTGATGCCTTTGCATCAAAACAGGCCTGGCTGCACTGGGCTGGCAACACAGCCATGCCACGGAGTTTCGGTGACTTTTCCCAGGTCATGTTAGCAGTTGAACAGCAGAGCCAGGATTTGAAATTCAGCTGCCTGGCTATGGGCCAGAGCTGTCTAAGAGAAATGCCAGCCACGTGTATAGTTTCTAATTTTCTAATAGCTGGATTTACAAACGTAAAAAGAAGCAAGTGAAATTGGTTTTAATAATATATTTTATGTCATGTGGTATATCCAAAATAATACTTCAGCATGTGATCCACATAAACACTGTTTGAGGCATCCTATACTCTGCGTTCTGTATTAATTCTTCAAAACAAGCTGTGTGTTTTCCACTGCAGCCACGTGCCCTGTGCCCAGCACACTGCATGGCTCAGGGCTGTCACGGGGACCAGGGCAGGCCCAGCTGTGAGGGCCACGAACGCACGTGTGCGAGGCGCAGTGAGTGAATGTGCAGATGGATGCAGAGATGAATGAACGAAGAGTCACTTCCCATTTCCCAGCTCCCTCCCCAGCCCTCCTTCCTAGCCTGGGCTCCCTTTGGTGAAGTGGAGTCGCCCTAATTTGCCTTCGAGTCTCCTGAGTCTGTCCCAGGAGCTGGCACCTAGTGGGTGCTCAGGAAGTGTTTGTGAACCTACGCTGATGGAATCTCTAGTGCTGCCAGCCGCCTCCATCCAAGGGGTGCCCCTGGCCTTGGCTCCCCCAGAACCCGTACCCCAGGGGCTCAGGAGCCTAAGGTGTGCGCTCCACCCTGATTCCTGGGGGCCATCGCTGGCTCCAGGACAATCTGTTACAGCTCGGCGCAGGCTGTCTGAGTCAGACATGCATGTAACATTTAGATTCTTTCTCTAGAAGCCTGCAGGTTCCACAATTCAATAAACATCAGAGCAAAGGTTATTTTAAACTCCGCAGTTAAAATCCACGTGGTGATATATTGGTCTGATGACTCCTTTTATGAAATTACCTCTGAAATGTTATGTTTTCATTCTGGGAAGCTCATTCCTTTGTTCTTCCTTGAACTTTATAACTTCCCCTGCAAACCTCCGTGTACCTGGCCAAGGTTCTGGAAGTTTCTCTGGGGCCTCTGACCTGAGCTGTGGGGCTGCGGTGGAGGGGTGTGACTGACAGCACCGGAGAGCCGTGGCCCTCTGTATCAGCCGCTGTTTCTCGTCTGGGCTCACTGCAATGACACAAGCCTGGCTTCCCTCCCGATATGGGAGCCGACCCCCACCCCCGCCGTTCTTCCAGAGACTCAAACCTACCGCTCGTCAATGCATCCCACACATCAGGCTTCTCCCCAGAGGCGCTGAGGATCATGATGAAAAGCACCCCGGGGCTTTTCGTGAGCTGTGCTGGAGTCGGCAGCGGCGAAGTTACAGATGCTGTGTGTGTGTCACCTGCGGGCCGCTAATTAGAGCGCCACCGACAGCCACAGATGGGGCGCTGGGGAGGCTGGGAGCAGGCAGGAGCCAAGGTGGGTTCCTGTGGGTCCAGGCCTGAGCGCTGCGGTGCAGCCAGCAAGAGCTCCAGTCACCCGGCTCTATGGATCTCTCCTTACCCCAGCTCAGCCCTCACCTCCTAGGGGAACCCAGCCCAGCGCGTCCCACAGCATTAGGGTCTGCATCACCTAGGATGGACTGGAGCCATGGGTCTGACCTCTGCTCCCTGCGGCTGGTTCTCGTGAGGTCACGGAAGGTGGTGGAGGCCTGCAGGCCTGGGGTTTTTCCCTGTTTGGTGTGTGGCCACTGGCCGTGACCTCACAGGCTTCTAGGATGTCCTGAGCAATGTGAGGTAGTGACACTCTAAGGATTCTGTGAACCATGTGTCCCCTCTCAGTACACCTGCTGTGGCCCACAGTGCTCTATTCTGAGCTCCTGGTCATCTTCCTGACAGGGACAAGAACAAATATCCATGGTGGGGGCTCTGCCAGGGCTCCACCTCGGGAGAAGGCGGTAGCCCCAGGTCAGTGTGGAGGATGCCAGGTGAGCCTGGCTGAGCCTTGCCTCTCTGAGCCCGACATGCCCAGGTCTCCAATCCAAGGGAGGGTCCCGGGGAGTCAGGGAACAGACAGGGAAAGCACCGTGGGTGAGGATGGGACCAGCACACTGAGAGGTGCAGCAAAGGTGCCAGGCCTGCTCTCCAATGGCGTCACTTCACCCACGGCTCCTCACAGGTCCCCTCCTGTTTTCCATCCTGTTATCTGCTCTCTCCCACCTCCAGGTTTTTCAGCCTCAGCGCCACTGACATTTGGGACGGATCTGGTCTCTGCCTACAAGAGGCCCACATCAGCCACCTCCAACGCCACCACCCAAAGCCTCTGCAGACACTGCACAGTGTCCCTGGGCAGCAAAACTGGCCTGTTGAGGACCAGCGGCCTGCCCCGGTATTTACCGTGTGTGTAAATACTCTGAGCCCCTGGGCATACCTGAGCTGGGCTGAGGTCTAGGGTGGCTATGCCCACCTGTGATACCAGGAAAAACAGCAAGTGTGGGGCCTCAGCACGTACCAAACGGGGCTGGAAGCCACGGCAGCATGAGCTCTGTAACCCCACAGCAAACACAGGAGGGAGGCACCATCACTTGTACTGTACAGGCAGGAACGCTGAAGCGCAGAGTGTTTGGGCATGTCAGAATTTCGACTGTTTGGCTCTGCCAGCCTTGCTTTCAGACATGCGGCTTCAGCAGGGCTGGAAGGGGCCCCGGGGAACCCCACTGCAGGGAGCCAGAAACCGGCTGGGAGAGCTGGTGTCCAGCAGGCCACAGAGCTCCTCAGATGGGGATGGAGGCCCCGCCTGTCCTACCCTTCCCCCAAATACGGGTTGCTCCTTTCACTCAATAGATGCTCAAATCTGACACAATTCAAATAGACAATCCTAAGAGTGTTGCATTTGCAGGTAATTCGACTGTTTCTTGCCGTAGTCGTAAAAGGGGAAGGAAAATCTATTCCAGTTAATTGCAGGTTCTGCGGAACCAGAGTTAGCGCCCATCACCACTGAAACCAGCTTATTACCGATCGGAAATGCGGCAGGCCGGGTCCACGGGCAGA
The DNA here is from genome assembly GCA_963573925.1 of Callimico goeldii. Taxonomy (NCBI): domain Eukaryota; kingdom Metazoa; phylum Chordata; class Mammalia; order Primates; family Cebidae; genus Callimico; species Callimico goeldii. Next base: position 11,710 of record CAUYOR010086350.1, read on the forward strand.
CGCGTTGCCAGAAGCCTTTGTCACGCCACGGCTGACATCTCCGCATTGTTTTTCAGCTGGTAATTCCTTAAAGACTGAGACAATAGTCATTTAATATCATTTGCTCAAATGAACAGTTCCCCGAGCAAATAATAATAATAAAAAAACGTCCCTGAGAAGCCAATTAGACTCTGCAACTTGTACCAAGCAATGGCCCTTTTAATAGACGCCCTTTTTACAAGCACAGCTGTGTCATCCAGATGAAAACTCAGGCCCCCTTTGCTGCTGATATGTAAATAAATGCAGGCGATCGCATATGTAACAGCCCTGTTCCATCAGCGGGGTTTAGAAACCCGACAGGAATACTTCAGATAAAGGGGCAATTTGCGGAAGAGATTTTCTAATGAGAATGAGGGAAAGGAGAGGCAGCGAGAAGGCTGGAGATCTTCGGGGTCAGGGAACGTGGCCTGGCCCAGAGGCAGAGCTCAGCCTGGTGCCTGGAGTCAGACGCCTTGGCTGGCTCTTCTGAGCAAAGATGGCGGGGTCTCCTCATGGGCGGCATCACAAAAGCACAACAGCCACCGGGATTCTAGTCTTGGTGCACACCTTCCTTTTAGACCCTGTAACCTCTATGGCCTTCTCCCCAGAAAAGCGCATATATGTGCACACCATTTTGCTATAGATCCACGGGGCTCAGGGACCCTAAGGCCCACCCTTGGGCCCTAGGGCAAGATCAAGATGGTCTTCGGAGCTGGGGTCTCCGCCAGGGCGGTTCTGCCCCCAGGGATGTGTGGCAATGTCTGGGGACATTAATGATTATGCAGCTGGAGGGAGGGGACACTGGCACCTCACTGGGGGAGGCCGGATGTGCAGCTCAGCGTCTCACAGGGCAGAGGACAGCTGTCCTGCAAGGAAGAATCCAGCCCCGAGTGCAATAGCATTGAGATGGGAACAGCCTGCTCAGGGCGATCCGCCACAGCGGGGCCCCAGAGCACCTATCTAACCACCTGCATCTACAGATGGGGAAGCCAAGGTCCAGAGTGGAGAAGGGACTCGCCTAGACCCGGGTCTTGTCGGTGGCAGAGGCAGCCCGGAGTCACAGCCTCTACCAGCCATCCCGTACCTGCTACCCAGCTGGGCTGCACCAGCCCCTCCTCAGCAGAGGTTCCTGGAGCCCCGGGGACCTGTGCAGGGTCTGCGAGGACTCACTGGCCTCGGCTGTAAAGCAGAGGAGACCATTCCTGTGATCCCAGACCTGCCACCCAATGCCAGGCCAGCTTTCAGCTGGGACTTTGCCAGCGTTTCCTGACGTAGAGAAAGAACAAGCCAGTGACTGATTCCCTTCTGACTTGGCCATGTGGCCGGGCCATAGGTGGAGTGAGGGCCAGGCTGGAGTACGTAGGGCCAGGCCACCCTGGGCCACCAAGGAAGGCTCTACCAGGAACAGGACATTCCTGAGGGCACTGGAGAACTGGAGGGGAGGCCTAGGAAGTGTTTGTGAACCAAAGGAGGAGGAGGGGACCTAGGGAGGAAGGGAGGAGGAGGAGGTCTAGGGAGGAAGGGAGGAGGAGGAGGAGGCCTAAGGAAGAGAGGGGAGTCCTAGGCTGGATGGCTAGACCTGAGGGTGGGAGGCCTGGGGTGCCATGAGGAAGGCTTCAGTGGGGGTGGAAGTATGTTGGGGTAGATTGGTCTGCAGGGTACTGCCAGCCATGGCCGGGCCTCCATCTCCATCACCCACTGTGTGGAGAGCTGGTCCCATGGCTCTCTGTGGACAGGGCCAGCCTCTGGGCGGGATGGAGCTCTGTGCTGGTGGGCGGGCTCTGAAGGCCCTGCATGTGGAGCCGCATTCCCTGCCCACCCTTGGCCTGTCCTGCAGTCAGCAGATAGCCATGCCCAGTGGCAGAGTCCTGGGATTGGGCAGCCGCAGCCCACCTGGACCCAGCAAGGTCTATGCCTGTCTCTTCCATCCACAATTCCCCACAGAAGGCATGCTCTCAGACACCCCTCACAGCCCAGGCAGGGAGCTCCCAGCCCCCATCCCCATCCCCAACCTCACCCCTCCCCTGACAACCTCTCCAGAACCATGGGAGGGGCGCAGGGGCCTCCCATCCCAGATCCTAGCCCAGCAGTGCCCTGTCCAGGGAGCCCTGTCCTAATGGGGAGGGGGTGTTCCCCAGCCCCAGCCCTCTGTCCTCCCCGAGGGGCTCCCTTCAGCCTTGGTCTGCTCTCTCATCCCCTGCACTGGCTTCTCTAGGATGAAGGTCATTATGCTCTTCAGAATTCTGAGAATACAGTCCCCACTGCAGAAAAAATCAAATCTTCCCCTCTGCCCTCTCAAGGTCACCAGTGGTGGTGGAGAAGTACATCGCTGTGGTCTTATCCTTTGCTCTCAGACAAACGGGGAAATATGTGCATGTGTATGTGTATATACATATAATTTATATCTATAATTTTGTGCTGTTTTTCTTTTTTAGCCAAAATGGCATTCTGCTGCCTCTGCTCCCTCAGATTCCGTCATGCAATAATCTGTAGCGGCCATCGTTCCAGGCCAGCGCCACCGGCCTCATCCATTCTCATCACCGTTGTGGAGTGTAGCAGCCAGGTCCTGCCACCTCCGCACCCCCTAGGCCCTGCTGCCTCTGAACCCCCCAGGCCCCGACACCTCAGAACCCCCGGGTCCGGCCGCCTCCGCATCCCACTCTGGGGGACCCATGAGGGTGGGCCTCATTCAGCTCAGTCACCCCAGGAATGCACACACATGCGTGCATATTTGTACAGGCACACATGTACACATGTGAACATCCTGCCCTTTCTGGGGTCCAATGAGTCATGAATGGACAGCCACCTTTGGGGTGCTAAGATGCCATCCCCGCCCACAGGCCCTCACCTTTTCTCCAGCCACACGCCAGCCTTCTGTGCCCAGCCAGGAACTCTGAGCACTTGGAGCCTGCGTGGTGAGGGAAGACACTGAACGCAGGGACCATGGGCCAGGCTGAGCAGGGCATTTGCCCCCCTCCGTGAGGCTGGCTCTGCATCCACCAGCCTGGGCTACCTCGCACAGGGCTACGGACCAGGCAGCTGAAGCAACGGATACCAGTTCCTCCCTGCCCTGGAGCAGCCTGCCCCAGCATTGACGGTGTGTGTGATACTCTCTGAGAATCAGCAAGGCGTGGGCAGGGCTGCTCCCTCCTCAGGCCTCTCTCCTTGGCATGTACAAGGCCGTCTGCTTCTGTGTCCTCTTGAAGTTGTCCCTTTGTGTGTGTGTGTCCCAATCCCCTCTAATAATGACCCCGGCAGGTTGGATGAGGTCCTGCCTCCTGGCCTCATTGTAACTTAATTCCATTTTAGAGAGCCCTAGCCCCACACAGTCACATTCTAAAATACTAGGGGTTACAACTTCATCCTAGGAGCTCCGGGGGACACTCTTCAGCTCTTGACAGTCTTTCTGCTTGGACAGATGGTCAGACCCTCAGACCACAGGTCCCCCTGACCCCGGGGGCTCCCAAGCCTCTTAGTGGTGAGGGACAGTAGCTCAACCTTGGGGCAAAGTGGGCCCAGGCCCTTCCCACACGTTGATTCCGTGAACATAACACACAGTATCATGACATCCTTAGGGAAGCCCTTTGCTCAGAAACAGCCCCGTGTCAGGGTGCTGAGAACTGGGATTTTTTTTTCTTTGTCCTCTTTCCAAAGCACCCCGTCTTGCTGGCGTGTGCTGGCCCCAACAGTAAGATTAGCATCAAACCTCGGAGGGGGAAGGGGACACGGGTTTCCAGCATGGCAGAGGTGTCCCTCCCTGCCTCCCCAGTGCCTGGGGCGCACTCTTGGATGGGACCCACTGGTCCCCAGTCCACCCACAGACCCCTACCTTTTCCGGCCGGCCTGAGTGAGGCGCCCTTGCAGCTGCTTTCTGCTCTCCCCTCCCTGACAACTGACAAGCCAGGTCCCCGGGAGCCGATTACAGCTGTCACCACTCCCAGGGTGTCAGGGAAGGGGTGAACACCGTAGGGCCGTCTTCTCAGGCCTTCCTGCCTGCCCATCCGCCAGCCTCCGCCTCTGCCTCCCCTGACGCCCATTGATCCTGCCCATCTTCATTTTCCAAATGATGTCCTGGAGGTTTCTGGCCTTTCCAAGCCAGCCCCAGGCCTCGGGGCAGCCTCCACCGGGCCAGCGGTGGGGAGAGCTGAGCCGCACACTGAAGAAGCGGATGAGCTCTCTCCAACCTGCTGCTCGTGCAGCTGGGGAAATAGTCCTGTGAGAAGCCAGGGTTTCCCTCCCCTTTCTCTGGAACTTGAGTGCTGCCCTCGTGCCTACCACAAGCTGCTGCACGTCCCTGGCCTGGCTTTGGAGCTGGACTCCTCACAGCCCACCCTGACCCGCAGGCTGGGGTCCATAGCTGACCCTCCCGGGCACTGATTAAGCACCCCCGTGTTCCCCTGGTTGCCCGGGGTCCACGTGTGCTCAGGCTCCTGCTGACCCTGGGAGCTCCAGAGGAGGAGCAGGCCACTTGCCTATGTCCACATAGCTTGTATGGCCAGGGCAGGGGCCCAGCCAGGAGCCTGGACACTCCTCTTCCGGGACCTGCAGCAGGGTGGCTGCTCAGAGGTCTCGGGCCAGGTGCCGTGCACAGAGAAAGCAGGAAGCCGCCTCTGCTCTCTGCTTCTGGACTTGCAGAGACGGCCATAGGTCTGGCCTTCAGGCTGCAGAGGAATGAACCACAAGTCACAAGGCCAGCGCCGAGGACAAACTGGAGGGACAGCCGGGTGGGCTGCGCAGACCTCTGGGGCTGCTAGGCCGCTGGGACCTGGCTGTCAGAAAGTGGGGCAGCCAAGGCGCAGAGAGGTCTGAGCAGAGCCAAGTGGGCTGTGGCCTTCACCTCTGCGGCTCTGCTAGGAAGCCCTCCAAGCGGGCCCCCAGGCAGACGCAGGAAGGTCCATTGAGTCTGCGCTCCTGCCTCTGATCTTTCTGGTCCCACAGCCTCGCCCCACCTGCCCACAAGCGTGGACCTCCAGCTCTGCAAGCTTGGTCCTGGGGCCACAGCGGAGCTCCCACGTAGGTCACATCCCACCACCTGGACACTCAGCCGCAGGTAAGAAGAGCCAGTGGTGGGAGAGAAATGTGAGCCATCCCCAAGTGCCGTCCTGGGGCCGTGGGATCCTCTGGGTGGGTCAGCGCCCACCGTGGGACTGCCTCTCCTCCTTGGCAGCTTCCCCCATTCCGGGTGACCAGGGCTCTGGGTTCCCAACTCTGCCGGCCATTCCACTTCCCGTCACAGGAAGAGCAGGGGCCCCCCAGGGCACAGACACTGGGTACATCCACACCTAGAGAATGCCCATGGACCCGGGGGCCCCGGGTGTGTGGCCCGGCACAGATGCACAGGCCCTAAGATGAGCGGACGGTGCAGCCAGAGGCCCACCATGAACAGGCAGGTGTGGCAATTCTAATCCAGACACCCTAGGAAATGGGGAGGGCACCCAGGGCACAGAGGGGCTGTGCAGGCCATCAGAGAGACCTTCCCAGAAGAGGCAGAGCTGAGTCCTCGGAGGAGAAAGAGGACGCGGAAGGGGAGGTGGGCACACCCTGCTCACACTGGGCTGTGGGCCAGGCATTCAGTCTCCTTCCTCTCCTCCTCTTTTTCTCCCTCCTTCCTTCCATTCCTCCTCCCTTCTCCCTTCCCTCCCTTCCTCCTTCCTCCTCTCTTCTGTCCCACCTTCCTCCCTCCCCCCTCCTGCCTCCTTCCTTCCCTGCCCTTCTTTCCTTTCTTTTCTCCTTCCTTCTCTCCCTTCCTCCTTCCTTTTTCCCTTCTCTTCTTCCTTTTCTCCTTCCTTCCTGCCTTCTCCCCTTCCTTTCCTCCATTTTCCCCCTCCCTCCCTCAGAAGCACAGTGAGTGATGAGTGGGTTCCATGGTCCTGCCCTGAGCCCACAGCTGGAAGCTGTAGGTGGCACAGAGGACACTTCAGAAGAGCTTCCTGTGGCACCAACGCAGGGATCCTGGGCACCCCTGCCTCACAGCAACCAGACATGGAAGGCAGAAGTGGGGGCTTGGTGTGCCCTCCTGCTTATAGCGACAGCCTCTTCCCTGGCTGCACCCCTTCTTCTCTGATACCACTTACCTCGCCCAGATTCCCTAGGGGACTCCAGCACATCTGCCCCGCCCCCCGCCACCACCCAGTTAGCTGGGCCCCTCCCCTCTTGAGAAGGCATCTGTGCTTCCAGCAGGGAGACTCTTTACCCATAAACTCAGATCACTGAAAGCATGCTGGGAAACAGGAGGACCGGAAGAAAAGGCCACACGATCCTGGCGCCGCAGGTGCACTGTGTGGAAGGCTGCAGATGTGGGCACCAGCCGGGGTGCCTGGCCACCCTCCCCAGCCCGCCCGGGCCCCAGCACCATCCCTGGGGGCCTGTGCTGCCTCCAGCCTGACACCCAATAGGAACACCGTCCAGAAGAGAGGATGTGCTGCCCCCACCCTGAGGTCATGACTCTGCCCCCTGGGAGCTTCCCACAGAGGCGCGGACCCCCAGGGCTGTCCCTGACTCCCGTCTGCTGAGAGGGGCCTAAGGCAGGCACAGCCCTGTGCACATGAAGTCCCACAGGACCCCTGACCCTCAGCAACCCATGGGGAAGGTTGGACATGGCCCACTGCTAGCTCCTGGGTGGGCTGAGCCCGTGGGGCTGGCTCCAGATCCCAAGGCCTTGGCTACATTCAGTCATGTCGGGTCAGGCAGCCAGCAGACAGGGCCAGAGCCAGTGGCCTCACTCGTGGTAGCTCATAGGCAGAGGCCTCCTGCGAAGGCTGCGTGCTCCTCACCCTGCCCTGTGGTAAACAGAGTCCAGACAGCAGGGCCAGAAGGCAGCTCCCCTGTCCCCAGGCCACAAAGCTAGCAGGTAGTGAGGGGGCCCAGAAGGCAGGTACCCTGGTCCCATGGCACCCCCATTCCCGGGGCCTCTGAGATGACAAACGGGGGAGGGGATGGCACCTTCCCTGCGAGCCTCTTCCCAGCAGCCGTCCCTGGCGACCTCACCCTGAACAGCTCCCTGGTTAAGTCTTGGGAGGAAGAAATCTCCAACAGGCCCCATCCAGGCAGATCCAGAGACACTGGGACAGCTGGTTTTGCAGGACTGCGCTGGAGCAGCCCGTGAGTCGGAGACAGCCAGGGACTGTCTCAGGAGCAACCCAACCCCAGCTGCTGGGAGGCAGGCCGGCTCCGGAGTGGACTTCGGGCTGCTGGTTCTCCTCGCCTAAGAAAGGGGAAGTGGCTTGTGCTTCAGCCACAGGCCCCGGGGGCACCTGGTTGTCCTCCCCTCGAGTGGAAGTCCCTGGAATGAAAAGTTGCATGTAGACAGAAAAGGGTCCCTGGGGATCGTTGAACACTGAAGCCCCCCAAGGTGGGCCAAGCCCTCTCATCAGCTATGACCCCAAACCAGAGTCAGAGGGTGGGCGGCACGGCCTGGTCACCACCGTCTGCAGAAGGAAGGCCTCAGACACTTGTGCAGGGGAACTACCCAGAGCTGCCCTCCGACGGGCACCAGCCTTTCTCAGCAGAGTTCCTTTCTCACTGGGAGAGGCTGCAGGACAAGTTCAGCCCAGAGAGCCAGCCCCCAGGACAGGGTTGCAGCTCAGCGGCGCCCTGAGAGTGTCTGTCACAGGGTGGGTGAGTGGGTGAAGGCTCTGCACCTGTGGAGCATGTGAGCACGACGGACCGGGGGTGCACACACCCCACAGTGGGGCGGACACACGGAAGCAGCGACTCCCAGCCAGCCCCACATACCCCACAGCAGGCTGTAGGAAAGGGGTGCACAGCACAGGGGACCCCAAGTTCCTAGATGCAGGCCTCGGCACCATGGGGACACCCCTGTGTTAGCCACAGACCACAGCACCGTGGGGACACCCCTGTGTTAGCCACAGGCCACGGCACCGTGGGGACACCCCTGTGTTAGCCACAGGCCACAGCACCACCCGCACCCACCCCGGCCTCTCACCTTCAATGGCACCCAGGTGTTGCCATTAGCCTTTGCCAGATCACTGAGGTTTGGCCATTTTTGAGCCACAAAAATGACAATTGCATAAGGTTCTACCTGAAGCATCCTAAATATTTAACTGCGAACTCACTTTTCCTGTCCCCAAGGATACACCAAGCTTCCCACAGTCAGGGCCATGTCTTCCTTTTGCCCACTACCCCAGTGCCTGGCTGAGTGGAATCAAATGGATTGGAATATCAAGAATGTCCCTTCCTTCTGCCTACGAAGAATCAGGGGTTTGAGCCCGCCCAGGTCCATGGGCAACCTTGAGCACCCCCTGCCCTCTCTGGGGAGAGCTGCCTCTTAGGCCGAAGCAAGAGGAGAAAGGGAGAGGAAGGAGAAGAGGAAGAGGAGGAGAAGAGAGGAGCAGAAAGGAGAAGAGAGGACGGGGTGACACCTGGCTGTTCCAGCACCTCAGGCTTCTCTGCTGTAGCAGGTGAGTCAGCCACCTCAGGTGCCCCGTCCAAAGAGCTCCCTGGTGGCCGCCATTCCAGCCAGCATCATGTGGAACCGACAAAGAACCCAGCCACGCTCAATTCACACATGTAACTCTAAGAGGTTGTTTTTTAACGTCACTAAGTTTGGGGTTGGTGGCAGCAACATAGAACCATGTTACATGTTGGCAGGAGGATGCCTGCGTCCCAGCGCGGTCCTGCCGCCCAGGAGTCTCCTGACGCCTGACCCCGCCGGCCAGCACTCCCCTCCTCCTCCCCAAACCCCTCTCCAGCTGCTCTGGCGGAGGGGCTTTCCTGGCCTCTGCCCACGAGGACCTCACTGCTGAGACCCCCACTCCAGGTACACCTTCTAGAATGAGAGCAGCGCTTCGGGAGAGCTCGGTCTTCCAGACACAGGAGTGCAGGCGCCGTGGCCTTGCACGGGCTTGGGGATTGTTCGGGTCTAGAAAGCTCTGTGTCCTGGCTTCTCTGCTTCTCTTTGTGTTATTTGTCCTCTTGGAAACAATATGCTTCTTGGGAAGAACAGACACCTGCTCGCTGTGAGCTGCTCCACGTGCTGCTCACAGATAGGGCTGATAATTAATGCTGCCACCCACCCCATCCCACCCTGGCCTGAACCTGTGCTCCACCAGGCCCGCCAACCCTGCCTCCAGCAACCCTGGAATAGGCATCGGAGCAGATGGCAGGAGAGAGCCCAGAGCAGCCAACAAGCGCCTGGCTTGGCCCGAATCCATCTGTCTTGCTTCAAGCATCTTGCCCACCAGCCACATTCATAGTTTCAGCCACATCAGCATTTTGCAAAATGGCAGCTCCAAGCAGGGGACTCTTGAGGGCTATCGTGGCTGCCAAGTATTGAACTTTGACACATTCCAGCCCTTGTGAGCACCCCGCTTTGTCCACATGTGGAGGTTGCGGGAGAGGCCCGCTGCCCCATGCTGCTTCTGAGTCACTCAAGTTAGCATGGGCTCAGTTCTGCCCACCCTACTTGACCAGCTCTGCTCCCACATCCAGCCTCTCCTCTGTTGGAGTTCCTCCAGGGGCAGGGACCAGACCACCACTCAAACAGCGCTCCTTTCCCATGTACCTCCACTGAGCCAGCATCCCGCTGGACAGCATCCAGCCCAGGACAGGTGTGCGCTTCCTGCCATGCCCCTTCCGGTAAAATGTGAAAGGTGGTGCTCTGGTCCGAGAGAGAGCCCTGGAGCCCCAGCATGGCCGGAAAAGGCTTGGCCGAGGAGGGAAGCAGTGGCCGGAGCCTCACACGGGAGCCTGTCCTAGTCATGGAGCCAACTGCATTCCCCACTGTGTCCGGTGGGACCCCGTCAGCTGTAAGTAGTGGCAGGAATTAAAATAGGCAACACACACACATACATATATACACACACATACACACACATACACATATACAGACACACATACACACACACATAAACACACATATACACACAAATACACACACGGGCACATACACATATACACATGCACACACATACACATATACACACATACACACGTACACACACATAAACATAGACACACAAATACACACATATACAGACACACATACACATATACACACACACACATACACATATTCACACATACAATTAGCAAAGACAGAGGAGAGAGAGGAGGAGGAGGAGGAGAGAAGAGAGAGAAAGGAATGCTTCAGCTCAGTCAATGGCTGAGAGTAAAGGTCACCTCTGCCTTAGGCACAGATGGGCCCCAGGCCTGGCTTCTCCCTCTCTGTCCCTTCTCCTCTTCCATGTCAGCTCCATTTCTAACACGGGGTTCATGTGTGGAAAAGCATCCCCACCAAGCGGCTCTGCACACACCTCCTCAAGTTCAATCTCAGAGGGAAAATCAGTGGAAGTCTCTCCCCTTAGAAGATGGAGCCCCAAGCCTAAGTGGCAGGCTGGGGTGAATATGTGCACATCCCAGGAGCAGTGACAGTGCTGAAGATGGGAGTTGGTCTAGTCCTGGGGCCAAGGGCCACCCGCGGTGCCTATGCTGGCTGCGGCGGGACACACTGGCCGATTTCAACCCTCAGGGGCTCTGGGCACAAGGAAAGGGGCATGGGCAAAGTGCCGATGACCCAGCCCAATCTAAGCCTCTGCGCAGAGCCCAAAGCCGCACCAGACTGGGGAGACAGAGTGGCAGCAACCCACGCCCTCAAGGCTCTCCTCTGCAGTGCGTCAGATGTCACCAGCCAGGCTGGGTGTCATGTTCATTTCAAATCAGAAACTCTCAAATGCTCACTGAACTGACGGCTGTGTGTGCGGTGCATGGTGTGTGCCCGGCTCTCAACAGGACTGGCTTACCCGCTCCTCTGCAGAAGGCACCCTGGGAAATTCCAGTACTGAGCAGCGCTAGGCTGGGGCTGAAGCCAGGGCAGGGCCAGTTAGCTCCATTCATGGTCACCGGGTGCCTGCTGAGGACACCCAGGCAGTCACGTGGATGACGGCAGTGCTGCCATTCATTGGCCTGGCTCCGGCAGGTCCTGTGGTGTGAGGAGACCCTGTGGTCGGGCGGGCCTCAGCAGGGAGTCTAGCAGGCAGTGACCCTGGAAATCTGGCCGGCAGAGGTCTGGAGACCGGCATTGGCCCATTCCCAGTGAGTGCCAGGGCCATGTGGGCCCCGCAGACAGGCAGGGTGGGGTCCAGAATGCCTGGGTCCTCTCAGGGTGCAGTGGAGAAACTGAGGCAGAAGCTGCTTGGTGGACCAGCCCAGCAGGGCTCAGGGCTGCATGGATGGGGTGGATGAAAGTGGGAGGCATCCTCTCAACTCTGACACCACGGCCCCTTTCCTGCGGCTCTCCAGGGTGAACGCTGGGCCAGGGAGGAGCCCTTGCCAGCCCTGATTCTCCCACATGGAGCTGGGGGAAGGGGTCGGGGGCACAGGCCTGGGCCCAGAGAACCTCAGGGAGGCTGTGGGCAGAACGAAGAGCCATCTCACCAAATCCCCTTCAGCAGGCAAAATCCCTTGGAAATCCCTCGGGACCCTGAGGGACATTTGTCAGGAAGGCACCTACTGGTGCCTCTGGCATAGCTCTTCTGAGCACTCCCCAGCTTCTGTCTCACCGCTGCACCTCAAGGGGTGGGTGGCCAGCGGGCCTTGTTCTTTCCACCCCGAATAACACTGCCACACACATCCTCATAGATGCCTCATGGCGCATGGGGCAGGGCCTCTGTGGGTGCCCCGGAACTGTGTGGCCTACTCTCAGCAGAGGTGGCTCTGCCACGTCACTAAGACCATCCCCGTTGACCTACAGGCCCTCCCTCGAAGGCCTCCCCAGCTCCATGGGGCCTCCCAGGTGCCTAGTCCTCAGAGGCATTCGTAGGTACCCACCTGTCTGATCTTTGTCACTCCAATGGCATCTCGGGATGACAGGTGAGGCCTTTCTGACTCAGTGGTGCTGGGCAACTGCCTGGGGGCTGAGCCGCTGTGGCTGAAGGACCTCGTGGCCGCGGCCTCCTCCCCTCCTCTCTCCCTGTCGGTGCTGGTTTCCTGCTGAGTTTCATCGGCCCTCCTGCTGCGGACCCTTCAGGAGTCACGTGCTGTGTGGTTCACTCTGTGGGTTCTGGCCCATGGGTCTCTGGAGCCGTTTGCTGAGGGGAAGAGTTCGTGTGAGGTGACATCACCCACCAGTGACTTCCCTCTTCCTGACCTCTGCTAACGACTGATCAGAGAGTGCCCCGGCCCCAAGGTCACAAAGATAGTCTCCTGCACTCTCAAAATTAACTCCATTGTGTTCGCCTTTCTCAGTTACGTGCTAAATTCACCCGGAGTTCATTTCGTTCTTACGGTGTGAAGGGGAAAACCAACTTCGTTTTTATCTATGACCTGCCGGAATTTCTCAGCAGGGTTCAATACATAATCCACGCTTCCTCCAAATACCTGTGGCCACTCACCTGAGTCTCCTACTCCGGGATCTCTCCCAGGCGTCCTCTCACGTCCCAGTTTTCTGACAGCTCCACACCCCAATTCCTGTGGTTTCGTCATCTGTTTTAAAGTCTACTAAATGAGCTTCCCCCAACAACCAAATTTTTACAAGTGTTTTTGGAATGTGCTAACCTATTTATAGAGTTTATTTTTCGATACATAATTTCTCATCTGTTTTTCAAGTTCCAAAAATTCCTATTGAGAGTTTAATCAGACGGCGCATTGAATCCATAAGTTAATTTAGAGGAAATCAGTGTCCTCACAATGCCCGTTACCTCCTTCGTGAACCTGGCTGCGCTCTTCCACAGTTGAGTAACGACTGTCCAGAGTGAGCACTGCGAAGCCCAGCGGGGACGAGGGGCAGTTGGCACCACTCTGAGGTGGCCGGGCTGGGCTGCCAGGCTGCAGGAGACATTCAGGATGCCCTCTCTCTGCCCAGTGGACGAGCCTGGGGCAGGCTCTATTTATTTCTCTCCTCTTAGGAGCAAAAGGAGAAAGCAAGAGGAAAATGCATGGCCTCTGAGGGCCTCAGGTCAAAATTGCAAACGGTCACTCTGCCCACATTCCTTTGGCCACAGGCAGTCAAATGGCAGAGCTCAGTGTCAGTTGAGGGGGGATGAAACTGGGCGACAATACTGGGGGCATCCCCCGTGGCCTTGGTGGGGGCAGAACCCCTAACCCCGCTGTGCGGGCGTGCAGGCCGGGAAGCCATCATCGGCTCTCCCTCGAGGGCAAATCCACAGTATTCAGGAGCTGTGTGTTTCTGAGGCTTGCAAGGGCTTCTCTGCAAAGCTGGTGGAGTCTCCCCTCAGGCTGACTCCAGCACAGCTCACCTGCTGCACAGGGACTTCAGAGGGAACAGCGGCTCCGCCAGCTCCTTAGAGAGGCTCCTTAGAGGCCACTTCTTCCTCAAGAAGGAGAGTGAAGCAGGACCCCACTGCACAGTGCAGTGCAGCCTCTGTTTTTAGGAACAGGATCTGAAGAGTTTAGGGTGGCGTTTGCACCCAGGAAAGGGGTTAGTCATCGAGCCATGTGATGTGCACGCCAGGGTGTGATCGGCCGCTGATTTACTGAGTGGCCCGTGGCACGCCCCACGTGCAACCTCTGGACCTCCAGCTGTCCCAAGTGTACAGTGACGGGGCTGGACCCAATGACCTCCAAAGGCCCTTCCCAAGTCTGTGACGTTTCATGGGTCCATAATTTATGAGTGCCTCTGAAGAAGAGTTCCAACGTGACAAGGGGGAGAAAACCTGCCGTGGTGAGCGGAGGTGGGCAGCCACTGGGGCTCTGACAGATTCAGGGAGGGGCACGTGCCAGTGTGTCTGTGTGTGTCTGTGTGTGAGTGTGTGTACACGCATGAGTGTGTGCATGCGTGCCTGTGCGCACATGTGTGCGTGTGCACGTGCGAGTGTGCATGTGTGCGTGTGTGCACATGTGCATGTGTGCATGTGTGTGCACATGTGTGTGTGCATGTGTGTGCATTTGTCGTGTGTGTTGGGGGAGCAGGGATGCTCACTGTGTCCGTGGTTTTACAGGGAGAAATGGGCCTCGTGGGGGCTCCTGTGAGCCGGAATACAGCAGAGCCACCGACTTCAACTCAGTTGAGAGAGGCCCTTTTCTCCCAAGCAGGGCTTTTCAGTAACGACACGGGTTCCCTTAAGGGCTTGTGAGATTCCTGGGCTTAGCGGGGACAAGGCAACTGTGAAGCCTCTCCATATGATAAAACACACCTTCCAGACATTCTCCTCTTATCTGCAGCAGCTAAGGAAAGCTGGGCGGCCTTATCTACCCCTTTCTTCCTGCTCTCTAAGCGCATTCTTTTATTTTTTATTATTTTTTATTTATTTTTTATTTTTATTTTTTATTTTTTTATTGCATTTTAGGTTTTGGGGCACATGTGCAGAACATGCAAGACATTTGCATAGATACACACATGGCAGTGTGTTTTGCTGCCTTCCTCCCCTTCACCCACATTTGGCATTTCTCCTCAGGCTATGCCTCCCCAGCTCCCCCCCCACCACCACTGTCCCTCTCCTCTTCCCCCCAATAGACCCCAGTGTTTGGTACTCCCTTCCCTGTGTCCATGTGTTCTAAGCGCATTCTTGATTCATGCCAGAGGGGTCATGGGGAGTCAGGCTGGTGGATCCTGAGCTCAGGGTGCGCAGCATCAAATTCTGTAGCCTGGCCTGTGCACCACGAGGGCAGCCTGGGGAGCTCAGTGAGGAGGGGGCAGAGGTGAAAGGAGAGGTAGAGGAGGTGGAAACCTTGGAGCCATTCAAGTGTATGGTGGACCTGGGCTTTTCTTTCTGAAGGAGACTCAAAGGAAGACAGAGGAGCTCCATGCTGGCCGCGCCTGGAAGAAGCTAGGCTAGGCGTGGCTGGGTGCAGGGGCTTCTGCCTGGAATTTCAGCACCACGGGAGGCCAAGGCAGGTGGAGCGCTTGAGGCCAGGAATTTGAGTCCAGACTACGTAGCATAGCAAGACTCTGTCTCCACCCAAAATACAAAAGTTAGCTGAGCATCGGCACAAGCGCCTGTAGTCCCAGCTACTTGGGAGGCTGAGGTGGGAGGATCACCTGATCCCGGAGAGGTTGAGATTGTGATGACTGTGATGGCACCACTGCACTCCAGCCTGGTCACAGAGTGAGACCCCATCTCAAAAACAACAACAACAAAAAAGGAAAATAAAAGAAAAGGAACTAGGTGTGCCTTCCAGGTGATCAGGTTCAGCTTCACAGAGGTAGAAGCTGGAGATGAGGGCGAGAGGGAAGGGAGAGGGCCTCTCCCTGAGGCCTGTGGGCAGGGTTCTAAGCTCTCCACCCACCGTGAGTCCCTTGTCCTGTACGCCTGTGGTCCAACTCACCCAACTCAGGCTCTAACGGGAAGAGGCCAGGCAGGGGCACCCCACAATGGAAAACCCAGGTCAGCTTCTGGGAACTGAAGCTCTCCTTGGACTCCAGTCCCAGGAGGAGGACTTGTGGGGACAGAAGCACCTCTGGGTCAAGGCTCCTGGGCCGGGGCTGCCAGTGGGAGGCCGGGGACACTGCAAACCCCTTTGCTCCGCCCAGCATTGGATGGCGTAGGATTGGCTTCCTCTGTCTGCTTCGCATCCTCTTCCCTCTGTGGAGAGAGCGTGGACTCCTTAAGGGCAGTCAATCTGTGTGGGGGCCAGGACAGAGGCTGTAGCCAGCGCTCAGTTCCACCTAGTGTCACTGTCCCAGTGCGTGCAGCCACACCTCCACCTGCTGCCATCTGCCCTCCTTTACCTGCCCACTCCCTGGTTACCAGGAGGCCCCACCCACATGCAGAAGAGGTGAGAGGTTCTGGGGATGCACATGCCCCAGGAGCAGCCCTCACCACGCTGACATGTGGAACACTGCAATCCTCTTGCCCCATAAGCAGGACAGGGTTGGGGTATGTTCTGGACACTGAGGCCACGTCCTAGGGGTGGTGGAAACTGATATGTGAACACCCCAATCCTCTCGCCCAGCAAGCGGGACAAGGTTGGGACGTGTGCTGGATGCCGAGGCCACGTGCTGGGGTGGGCTTCTCCTGCCTCCTTCAGGTAACCGGCTTGGAAGCCCCCTCTTGGGTAGCTGCTTCTTTTTCTGCCTCAGGTCCCCACTCTCTAATCGGCATTTCCTGAAATCCTGCCTGAATAAACAACTTGCACCTAAAATCCTCATCTCAGGGCCTGCTTCTGGGGAACGCAGATAAGATGTGGGCCTTGAGGGTGTCTTCGTGCCCCGTGAAGTGCACTTCTTGGGTTCCAGGCAGCGCCTGCATCGTGAGCAGAGGCAGCTCCTCCCAGTGTGCCTGCTCCCAGCCCCGGCCATCCTCATAATGGAGAGCAGACCAAGGGGGAAGTGGCCGGGCCAGCCCTGGCTCTAGACAGAGGCGCCCTTGACACTCACTGGTGGTGTGGGGAGCTCCCTGTCAGTAAGCCATGCGGGGCTAGAGGCGAACACTCTTACCTCTAAGAGCTTACCATGAATGCTCAGGCCTCGGAGTCTCCTCTGCAGTGTACACTGCTGGAGCACAGGGTGGTGGGCGTGCCCATCTGGGGACATCTGTGGTAAGAGGCTCCATGTCCCATTGCTCCGTGCAATGTATCACCAGCAGCAGTTAGGGGTGAGTCTGCTCAGGGATGTGGGGAGGAAGGGGTCAGGGCGGTGGTTCTTTCCTTGAACCCACCAAGTTAATGGTGGTCTCACCAAACAGCTGCTTGAATGGGAAGAGGAGAGAGCGTGGCCTCTCCTCAGCACTCCCTCCAGAGATCCTCACGCACCTCTCCCAGTGGGGATACACTGGCCAGCGCCTTTCCTCACACTGCGTCTTCCTGGGAAGCCAGTCCCATCCTTTCCCATGGGCCGCCTTCCACATGCTTTTCTGCACAGCCACTGCTGAGGGCCTTCTTCTCCACCACTGCCCAGCAGTCGGCCCCCAGAGGCCTTTCATGTTTCCATGCAGCCACCAGCAGCCCAGCAGGGCTGACTCATGGGTCTTCTTTGCCTCCCCATGTCCCCGCACAGAGCAGATGCCCATTTGGTGCTGCTGCCCTGGTTGTGTGCATAAGTTGAAGTCTGCTGCCCCAGGCACCTCCTCCAGACCAGGCCCTCTGCCCAAGCGTGAAGCACGCCTCAGGTTCCTGACCTTTATGGAGACAGAGTGTCTGGGGGTGCTTTCCGGGGAGCTGGAAGAACACGGCTTAGGAGAGAGGGAGGAACAGTGGCAGGCGCACAGGGCCAGCTTCTCTTGTCTGTGCTTTGCGGCATCATCTCTTTTATTGCTTTTAATGTTCATGGAAAACCCTTGACGTGGGAACTGCAACTGTCCTTTAAGTAATGAATAAATTGGGACTCATAGAAATGCAGGAACCTTCGCAGAGCCCCTCTGCTAAGAATGGAAACCCACTCCCAGCCAGTCTTACTTCTGAAGTAGGCCCTGGTGGCCACGGACAGTTCTGGAAGGATGGGCTTCTCATGCGATGTGAAGGGCGCTTTGCTCTGGGAGCACGTCCACTCACCTTCGAAGGTGACATGGTGTGAAAACTTGCTTGTCCTCAAAAGCATCTCAGAGCCTCCAGCACAAGCAAGACCAGAATTCAGAGTCCCAGGAGAAAGGAGTGCAAGTTAGGCAGGCCTCCCGCAGCGGACACTGGCTGTGACAGAGCCCAAATAACATTTATTCGGGAAGTGCAAACACTGCCACGTGGCCTACACTCCAAACACTGCCAAATTCTTCCTGATTTTGTCTGGACTATGCACAGGCAGCCTGGATAAATACAAACAGAGATGGTTTTTCCTGAAATAATCTAAGTATTTGCTTCAGCCTTTGATTTTTACATAAAATTCTGTTTGCTGGACCCCCAAGAGGGGGCTCAGAACCAAATTAGGTGGTGTGAAATTAAAAAATATTTTTTAAAAAAACCCAGCCTGTAGAAGCTTATTGTCTGGTTGTGGGAAAAATCAATGTAATGGAACAGATGCCCTCTGCTTATAGGCTGTATTGTACCAGACCAACCGTCCACAATTAATAGATAGTAAAGCTGGAGTACATGCAAGAAAAGCTGGTGTCTGCAGCACTGGAAAGTCACTGAGATGTCAAGACCTTAGGTACCAGTGTCAGCTCTCCGAGAGGCGGGAGCAGAGGAGACACGCTGAGTGCCATGGCCGCTTTTCCTCAGGCGCACGTGTAATCCAGCACGTGGGCAGAGTCCAACAGAGAGCTGCTCCCTATGCATCTGAAAAGATCAAAGAGGAAGCCAAGGCTCTCCAGGCAGCCGGGGCTGGAGGGGGTATGATCCATGAGAAAAGGGATTTCCAGAGAAGCGAGTCCACCATTTTGCACAGATTTTTCTCCTGGGGAATCTGTCAAATCCCAAGCCTCATGGAGTCATAAGAGGCTTACAAATCAAGCACAAAACCGCTGGTCAGTGCTAAGAAGCCAAGGAGAGCTGGAGAGTCAAGTAAGACAACACTCCCGAGAAAGAGAAGGGGCCCTGGTGAGTACCTCCTCTTCTGGTGGAGGCCTCCGTCGTGCTGTGGACCAAGAGCAAAGAAACTAGAACCAAGTCAGTCTCAGCGGTGCTCAAAACCTGGCCCCAACACCTCTCAGACCCTGCTTGGATCAGTATCCTGCTCTACCGTAACAGCTGGGCAGGAGATGCTACTCTGCAGGGAGAAGGATGGCAGGCTCGTCCAGACCTTCTAATGCTTTCATGCACCATGTCAAATATTCGACACAAATGTGCCAGGCATGCCACAGAGATGACAGAATGGCACGAAAAATAAGACTGTAGAAACACGTCTACATGGGATCTAGAGTTTGCAGTTTTTATACAGAGACTTTAACATAAATGTAATAATTCAAGAAAACACATAATCAAATTGAGAATCTTACCCCAGAACTGGTCAGAATAACAACTCAAATATACAATAATTGACACTGAGAATGCCCTGAGCCAGAACTCAGGTAGGAGACATAAACCACAAATCTGAGCAGAGAAATAGTAACGCAAAGAATTAGTAGCTGATAACAAGGACGTCCTACCAAGGTGCAAAGAGAACACCACATAACACAGGGGTGAAACTGCGGGGGGAACCCTGCCCAGGGGCTGTGGCAGTGCTGCTGAGCGGGGAAGGCGTCTGGAAGAGGGGACCCATGCCTGCAATCCAGACCTGGCTGGAGAGGGCATCGCTCAGGCCCACAGTGTGAAGGAAGGAAGCTCCCTGAGGTGTCACAGCCAGGACCTGCCAAGCAGCCTTGCGCACATCAAGTTGCCTATAAAATTCTCTGGGAAGCTTTCCCAGTTCGGAAGGAAAGGGTCTTCACTGTAAGCTGGTAATCGGGAAGGGCAGTGAGGACGGCAAATAGGTGGGCAATAATGAAAAACGGGAGGATTCACACATATGCGAAAGAAGGATGCATGAGAACGTCACAGCGTTGCCAAGTGGGAAGGAGCTTATATTGGACAAACCTTCCCGCCAGAAATCATCACAGGTGAACCCCATCCGATGGCACGTGCCAGATACTGTGATTTTCTCAAAACGGGAAGGTTTGTGGCAACCCTGCATGGAGCAAGTCTGTCTGCGCCATTTCCCCAAGAGCATGGGTTCCCTTCAGGTCCCTGTTATTTCGGTAATTCTTATGTTTGGTAATTCCTGCAATATTGAAAACGTTTAAATTATACCTTTTATGGTGAGCTGTGAATAGTGATCTTTGATGTGCCTATTGCAATTGTTTAGGGGCACCGGGAATTACACCATGAAGACTGTGACCTTGGCCAGTGAATGCCATGTGTGTCCTGACCACTCCCCAAGCCGTCTGCCCATCTCTCTCCCTCTCCTAGGGCCTCTGTGTTCTCTCAGATACAACACTATTGAAATTAGGCTAATTAGTGACCTTACAGTGGCCTCAAAGTGTTCGCATGAAAGGAAGAGTCACGCTTCTCTGACTTCCAATCACAAGCTGGAAACGCTTCAGCTTAGTGAGAAAGCAGGTTGAAAGCTGAGACAGACATATATGCGGCCAAGAAACGTATGAGAAAATGCTCATCATCACTGGTCATTAGAGAGATGCAAATCAAAACCACATTGAGATACCATCTCACGCCAGTCAGAATGGCGATCATTAAAAAATCTGGAGACAACAGATGCTGGAGAGGATGTGGAGAAGTAGGCATTTCGCTCTTGTTACCCAGGCTGGAGTGCAATGGCGTGATCTTGGCTCACCGCAACCTCCACCTCCTGGGTTCAGGCAATTCTCCTGCCTCAGCCTCCTGAGTAGCTGGGGTTACAGGAACGCACCACCATGCCCAGCTAATTTTTTGTATTTTGAGTAAAGACGGGGTTTCACCATGTTGACCAGGATGGTCTCTATCTGTTGACCTCGTGATCCACCCGCCTCGGCCTCCCAAAGTGCTGGGATTACAGGCTTGAGAAAGCTCTGCCTTTGAGTGAAGTTCCTTTGTGAGACTTCTTTCCTTTCACTTGGTTTCTTTGTCAACAGCCCTTAAAATGCTAATGAGTCCCGAAGATGAGAGTGCACAGCTGCTGAAACGTATCTGTTTCTACCGGAAGTACCACGGCTGGAAAAAGAACTGCATCAAAACACACGACGAGGAAGAATGAGAAGTGGCCTGGGGCCATGCAGGACCCCACCGGGGGCCGACTCTGCCCCTCCACGGGTGAATTTGCTAGACAGCGTCTCAGCTACTGAGGATGCTCTTGAGGTCCGAGTGCCCATTTGCTCACATCAGCGGGGACTGCCCAGTAATCTGGCCTTTTCCTAAGGAGATGCTAAATCTAAACGATCTTTCCCTAAGACCTCACCTCACTTTTCATAAGTGACTTTGGCTTCTTGACCTCATCACAAAATATATTGTAGCAAAGTAACGGTCAAGACCATCTCAGTGAGAACTTCTAAACCGGTAAATTGGGGAGTGAAGGACAGGAACACCACTTTCTGACCCCGGGGCTGCTTCATCCATGACAACGCCAGGTGGTCTGGTGGACTTCATTGTATCCTGCACACATTGGCCACACCAAGCCACCGTTTCCCTCATGTGTTTTGCTGGACACAAAGGGATGTGAATGCACACATGTAGGAAACATCTGACTCTTTAGGGGCATCAGACTTAAACACACACCTTCTGTGTCATTGTCAAATCACATTGATGTGAAGCCTCAGTAGGACCATCTCCATGTGAGGTAGAGAATATCATAAAGTCAATGTATATTGTTTCTCTTATTTAAAGATAGTCCTAAAGAACATTCCCTCTGACTTTGAACCCCTTTGATTCTGAGAGTAAGTAGAGGTGTTTATGGACATTTATTCTTTGTTTGATTGATCAAATATCTGTGAAGGATTTATTATGGTTCACATCCTTTGTCGGGTGCTGGAATTATTACGTTAGGGAGATGATCCCTACTTCATGTCACTTTGTAATGTAACTCACAGGGCACATGTGAAAGAAGCTTCGCCTGATGCAAAATCGTGCTTCTGTAAATGTAAGTGAAACGTGCTATAAGAACTCAGGTGGGGACTCTTTTGACATGGGTGAACCTGGTGATCAGGAAAGGCCTTGTGAAGAATGAACCGGGAGACAAAACTGTCTCTCCAGACCGATGGAAAGATGTAAGCAAGGTCACAGAGTAGTGGACACGCACAGGGCTTTGGGGCATGGCGTACCCCTGCTGTGTTTGCAGACATGTAAAAGTTACCATCAGTGACATGCTGCCTATCATATGGATCTGAACCTAGTCTAACAAGATAAAGGAGGGAGAGAGCTGTCGTTTCTGTCACCCACAGATGAAAACAGTATGCCCCATGGAGGCCAGGCTCCAGGATGCCCTCACCCACCATCACTGCCTCCGAGTGTTCCTGTCTTTGTGAGGTTTTCAGACTCCTCCTCACATTTGAAAGAAACAGATAACTTCTTTGCTGGATCATGCATGTCCTAACCCGTGGTCTGAGAACATATGGACTTCATTGTCTGTATCACTGTTAGCGTTTTGGCCACCACCAGTCTCTGAGAAGTTCCAAACTTTCCCTGATCTTCCTCTGTTCTTCCAAGTCCTGCAAACTCTTCCAACCTCTGCCTGTTACATAGCTCCAAAGTCACGTCCATATTTTCAGGTGTCTTTGCAGCAGCACCCCACTCCTTAGTACCAATTTTCTGTGCTAGACCACTCTTGCATTACTGTAAAGAAATATGTGAGACTAGGTAATCTGTAAAGGAGAGAGGTTTAATCGGCTCACAGTTCTGCAGGCTGTACAGAAAGCATGGTGCCAGCATCGCTCAGCTTATTGGGCCTCAGGGAGTTTTATTCAAGGCAGAAGGCAAAGTAGGAGCCGATGTGTCACATGGTGAAAGCAGGAGTAAGTGGCAGGGGCCACTTAGGTAAATGACCAGATCCCAGATCACTCATCCAGTCACTATCATGAAGACAGCACCAAGCCATGATAATTAAAATCCACCCAACCCAGCCTGGCCAAGCCGTCGGACTTGATTTTCAGATTATCTTATAATTGAGCAGACAGGAGTCTTGCAAGGAGAGAAAGCTTTGTCAAGTTTATCTCTCAATCTGCCCGTATGACATAGTCACCTCCCACCAGGCCCCACCTCCAGCATTGGGGGTTACAATTCAGCATGAGATTTGGGTGGGGCAAATATTCAAACCATCTCAGAGGCCATGCGGCAAGGAACTTCAGGTGGCCTATAAGTGGAGGGCAGCTACCAGCCAACAGAACCTGAAGCCCCAGTGCTATCGCCTCAAGGAACTGAATTGTGAACACCTATGGGAGCTTAGAGCAGCTCCCTCCCCAGTCGAGCCTCAGGTGAGAATGCAGCCACAGGCAGCATTAATACCACCTGTGTGCCCCTAAGCCAGGGGACGTGGCTGAACTATGCCTGGACCCCAGACCCACAGGAACTAAGGTAATCATGTGCTTTTTTACTCTGTTAAATGTGTGGTCATTTGTTACACAACAATAGAAAACTAACACCTGGCCTTTTCCTCAATCCTCTGAGCAATTCTTCGCTAAGAAGACATTGACTGCCGGCTTCTTCTCTCCCTTAGTTGATGGTTTCTGACAGTGTTTCCTGAGAGATTCTTGTCAGTCTTGGCCTAAATGATGAAGTGGGGTGTGGGTTAGAATGACAGTTAGGAACTGTAACTCTTGGTGGATTTGTGGGACGGGGATGGGGTGCTTAAGCACATGTGCAGGTAGTGCAACTGTTCCCAGCCTACAGCACCAGCCAAGTTTCCACTCTCCACCCACAGCGTGCACAAACCCATGTCCCCAGCCTGGGCCCGTTCTTGCCATCACTTTGATTTCTGACACCTTTGCAAGGGATGAAGAAGCCACGTCTTGCTGAGGATGTGGCTTCGGAAGGAAACTCTTTGTGCTCCCGACCACAACTCTTGACCCAAGTCCCTGCTCTGAGTGGGGCTTGGGCCTGCAGGGCCTTCAGAGCAAGCCGTGCGCAGGAGCAGGCCATGAGCCTGCAGTCAGACGGTCGGGTCCCCGGTCCTGTGTCCTCTTAGACACTGCATCTCAGCATTTCACGTCACCTTCTGAGCCCTGGTCTCTTCATTTGTAAATTGGGGCAGTGCTAATGATCATGAACAAAGTAGCAATCAGCCCATGTCTGCATACATCACAGGATGATGTGGACATCCAAGCACCTGCAGAAGTGCTTTTGAAAACTACCAGCTAACACCTAACCCTGTCCTTTCTTCCCTTAGGATCTCAGCAGTAGAGACAAGTGAAGCTTTTGTCAGAAATAAGCCTGGAAACTGGAACACGGGGGGAAACCATGCCCAGTGCTGTCGCTGGCTTCCTGGTGGTGTGATGTAGCAGCAGAGCCTTAAACTTTGATAACATAATCGACTCAGTTTAGAGTCCAAATCAAGGGTATCTTTATCGCTGCCCAACCTTCCCAGGGAGGATGATGTTCTGACCTCGAATCATAGCAGGTGCCAGTGAATTCGCACTTGTCATCAGAACAGGTCTCCAATTATGCATCGACTATGCCCCTTAGATTAGGAGTGAGGAGAGAGCTGATGCTGTTCAGTTCTTTCCCCCTGCACCTAATCTGCCCACTTCCACAACTGGGAGGAGCTTCCTCTTACCCCTTCTGCGTAGACTATTGGACATAGCTCTTGGCATCTGGCCTTTCTCTGATTCTCTTCTTGACTTTTGTCTTCTGTCTCTGTCTGCTGTTAAACTCACAAGACACTTTCCATTTCGGCCCACTGTGGTGTGTGTGCATGTGTGTGTGTGTGCCTGTGTATGTGTCTGTGACTGTGTGTGTGAATGTGTGTGTGTATGTGTGACTGTGTGTGTGAGTATGCGTATGTATGGCTCTGATTCAACCCTTCCACCCTCTGGTTCAACCCTCTGGTTGTAGCATTCATTGAGTCAGGCACTGCTCTAAATGCCTCAAATGCATTCACCCATTTAATTATCTGTGGATAAATGTTATCAGTGTCCCTATGTGGCAGGGAAGGAAGATGAAGCAGGAGCTTATTGAAGTGGCTGCGAGAATCATAATTCGGAAGTGGGAGGATCAGAATTCAAACCTGGGGGTGGAGCTGGGGACCACACTCTGGACTATGCCTTCATTGCTTCTCAAACTTTGGCATCCATCAGATTCCCCTGGAGGGTTTCCTGGGACACAGATTTCTGGGCTGCATCTGCAGAACTTCTGATTTAGTCGGTCTGGGTAGGGTTGCAGGTGTGCTTCTCACAAGTCCTAGGCCACATAACGCTGCTGGTCCAGCCACCCACTTTGACAATCATATATTGTGCTCCTGGATTCGAATCATTTGGGAAAAAGTCTCTTCCCAACCTGCTCAGGCCTGAATATATGCTTGAATGGTGGTTAAATCTTTCAGTATCCTTATTTTCCTTTGAACATGCAGACTGTCAGGAGAGGACCATGACTTCAGCCTGGGGTGAATCACACCCTCCAGCTTTGCCCACTGACAGCCTCAGAGGTATTGGCAGGAAGGTAGAAAGGGGGAGATACAGCTTGGATCAGGGAGGCTGCTGAGTAAAGCAGAGGAGGAGAGGGCATCACCCTCACCCACTCTGAGATTTGCCTGGGTCTGTTTCCACCCAGAGACTCTCCCACTTGTGTCAAAAGAGTGAATGCTCTTCCTGGCTTGGCTTTACATTTCTCTGTCCTTAAACTCACGAATGGAGTCTCTGCAGGTGTGGAGAGGTGCCAGTGAGTAGGCCGCTTCACGGGTGCCTGGGCCACATGTGGATGTGCTTCAACAGAAAGAAAGGGACATGGTTCTCCGTGGAGTCTACATCCCCTGGAGCTTGAGAAACTGGCTTCAGCAAAGAGATGTTAAAAGGGATTATGCGCCGGCCACTTGCTAAACATGGCAAGAAGACTTTCCTGCAGACTGCTGCAATGGGGGAAAGAGATGGGTCTCAATCCAAATTCAGCAGCCATGGAGGCGGGTTTATTCCAACAAGCAGAGTGACGGGTCACTGGGGAAAACTGCCAAGAAGAGCTTGATTAGATCTCAAGAGTAAACTAGCTTAACAGAGTTCTTGCTTTCAGTCAAGAACTTAGGTATCAAGAGTGAGGCACTTGATCAGATATCAAGGCTGGAGAGATTTGTGATAAACTAATATAGGAGGCTGTTTCTAAAATAGCTCAGGGGCTGAGGTTGAGACCTGGTTGAGAGGACACAGAGAAACCTGGTTGATGTTTGGTCTTTGTCAGTGGGAGAAGAGGCAAGGAGGCTGAGAAACTGAGTGTGGCAGCCCACTTTCTGATAAATAAAGGTGCTCACCAACAATTTTCCATTCTGGTTCAAGAAACAAAAGGATATGACAATTTATCTTCAGGAATATTGTAAAAATTTTAGGCCAAGATTAATTTTAATTTTCTCTACAACTTAAAAAGATTGTATTTGGCCAGAGAAGTTGTTTGATAAATTGTATAACTCAGATATGGTTAAATTACACAAATAACAGGTTATTACAAGTCCAAAACAAGTTTGAAATTAGCAAGTAAAAATAGAACTCAAAAAAACTATATTAAACAGTCAGAGTTCTATGGAGACTGTTTCATTTGAAATACTATAGCAGATAGATTGACTCCCAGACCGTTTTCTGTGCCAATATAAATGAATTTTCATGAATGGTCTGGACAATAAAGTTCGTCCTGTAAAATTTTCAGCTGAAAGCAACGTGGCCATGATGGCTGATACTTGGGGACGTGAGCTGGCTTTTACAGCGCCTCAGTGAGGATACAGCACAGGCTTCAAATCAAGAGGCATAATAATGTGGCTTAGCGTGGAGGGCTGCCCTTGGGAGAGAACAATAAATCCTATAGTTACATTTGACAAGCAATGAATCAGTTATACTCGAAAGAAAAGAAGGGTATGTGGGTCATAACAGGAAACAGCCGTGGCTGAGGTCTGCCTCTGTGGAAGCTCCCAGGTGATGCCAACGATGGATTTTGATTGGCAGACAAAATGTTCTACCTCCCATTGACTCTGTCCCAGCGGCCCTCACCCTCACTCTGCCTTTACTGCAGTGAGCAGACTCTCACATTGGGTTTAGCATGCAGACTGTTTGTTAAGGAACCCCGGTAGCTCATGCGGAAGGCTCAGGAAGTTGGCTGGGCAGAGGAAGAAGAAGTGGAGCCCTGATACAGGCTGACCCCACGGGGTGCTCTGGAGCTGGAATGGGCCCTTTCAAGTTGTACAGAGTTGGGCCTATGTGGCCAGGTCTTCGTGCTCTTGCATCAGTGAATCAGTGGATCTGGCTCTGAGCAGGCCAGGCTGTCTCTGAAGGGGCTGACTCCCAGCACCAAGCAACAGCCTTCTCCTCTCGCTTTCAAAGCCAAACTGAGCTCTATAGCAGATTCCTAATGGTATTTATGTTTTCTCTGATATATTCATGAATAATGTGAATTGTGTCTGTTTCCCTGTGTCTTCTCTCTTAGCTGGGGCGAATATTGAGTTCTAATTTGTTTTTAGATCTATTTCTCCCTCACTGAGATATACTCTGTGGATCAAGGCTCTGTGTGTCCACTGTGTATTCCATCCATCGGCGCAGACCTGGCATACCTCAGTACAACGTTTATTCCAAAATCTATTTCTTTGTCACCTCTTCCCTCCCCCAGAGCTGGGAGCAGCTCCAGCCCTGTGCGTCACTGGAGCTCCAGTCTATGCATCATTGTACCTGATTGTAGAGGCAGGTGATGGATGTGCACGATGCACCTTCAGGGGCAGGTGACTTAGCCCAGTCATAAGAAGAGATGCCTGCTGAAATACTGATGACTTCTTACTGTGCACTTTTGCTCTGGAGAACATTTTATTGGTATCTTTGAAATGTCTGCATAGCAGGAAGATGACTTGATTAAGAAGTCACATGAATCCTAACCAGTGAACATCACCAGGGCCTTTCTTCAGGTTTAAAGAAGATGAAGCAGTGTGAGCCTTCTGGGCAAGCACATGCTCTTCAGCAGGTAGGACAGGTGATGGCAGGCACTGAGGTAAAGTCTTCAGACAGATTTTCAGGCAAATGAATATCTCTTTCCTGAGTCAAGTAACTCCTGTCTGATGCCTCTTTACCTCAGTTAGAGTATATACTATGTATTTGTTCTTACAGAGCATGAGGTCAGGGAATATTCCAGCTCTTGGTGCCCCTGGCATCCACATAAAGCAGGCCAGAGAGCAAGACTCCACATGCCTGGCCAGCTGTGTGCTTTGCCCAGGGCCACATCCCTGCTTACTATGCTGTTTTATCTGATGGGATCAGAGGACCCGAGTATCCTGTGGCTTCTCCTGCTCAGAGGTCTTGGAGTCTTGGAGGTCTTGATTGCATAGCACAGAAAGCCCTGGCCAGAACCCATGTGACATGGGGCCCCACCACTGCTGTCCTTTCCTCAGCCTTGGCTACACTGAGATGTCCAGAGTGACATCTTCAGGCACAGCATGACCCAAAGCACCTGCTGAGGCAAAGACATCTCCTTAACCAAGGGATGTGTTTAGCTTCATTTCTATATTAAACACACATACAGGTAGGTATTTCCACACTCACAGTCAGCCTCGTCATTTGGTACAAGTTAAAAGTAAAGAACTACAGGTCTAGATGACAGGGTGATGGATGCAGCACATCACTATGGCACATGTATATACCTATGTAACGAACCTGCACGTTCTGCACATGTACCCCAGAACTTAAGGTATAATACAAAAAGAATAGGACAAAAAAGAACTATAGGTCCAAAAGCCGTATATAATCTATTAATGCTCCTTTTAAAAATCTATCCTGTGTCTACCCTAAGGAAACAGAGACATGAAACATTGATATATTAGGATGGTTAGAGTAATGTTTATAACAGTAAAACTTCAAACAACAATAAAAAGTTAAATCGTGATATGTCTGTAATGCAAAGCTTACTCGTATGTTAAAACTACAGTTTTGGGAAATCGACTGTCATGAGAAGTGGTTCCGGATAAGTAAATTAACAAGATAACAATATCTCAATTCTATAAATTGAGCTCTATAGCAAAAAGACGCTGAGATTCAGGCACATATGTATTATGGATTCGCATGTCACGCCTTTGGTCAGTATGATCACAGTGCTCTTTATTTCATTCTTTAAGCTTTTCTGTGTTTTTCAGAATTTCTGCAATGAGCACATATTATTCATAAACAGAATACACCAAAGTGCAATAAATAAATAAATTGAACGTAAACCAAAGATTTCTTCATCAACCTGTTAGCTCTGCTTTTATCTCTGTCTATCATCAAACGTGTGCAATTGCACACACAACCTCTCACTTGCACACACCACAAGGTGAGATTCACAATGTGGAGAGCCACATAGAAGGACGAGTGTCTCTGGGTTATGGGTTTCTGACCCACAGTGATAAGGCGGGGAGAGGCCCCTGGGCTTCCCTCACATTCTGCATCCAGGGATGAGCAGGGTTTCTCGGGGGGCAACACTGCCCCATACATTTGCGAGAGTGAGTGAGTGTCCTTCCTGCCCACCTGTCTGGGATACTCAACCCGGCCTCCTCATACCCTGGCTGCAAGGGACTGGATAAATAGACATGAGGCACCCAGAGATTCAAAAGTTGCTAACTTGTGGCCCATCCAATTATAGAAAGCGCTCTAAGCAACAAAGCAAGGGTGATTGACGTTTAAATGATAACCCTGAGGACTGTGAACCTCTAAAGTGCCTTCTAAGTATTAAAGAAAAACTAATATTCCTATAATGTCTCTGCAACTTATTTTTATAGAACAGCACAGAGAGCAGAGAATTAAGCTAAATGGAAAGAATTCTTAACAAAGATCACGTTATTAGATTCGAGGTTTAGAGTCGGAGAATTAGACTTTGAAAGAATCTCATGTAATTTTTTGTAAGGGAAAGTGACGTCCGTGGTTTGCACAGATGGAAAATACAGCCAAGGTTCAAGCCTCTGACCTCTCACCCCTTCTTCACCAGCGATCCTTGAGTCTTCTCCGATTCATTCTGCCTGGCAAACATCCGAGGTAGGCGAACTTGCCCTTGACAAAGGTTGGGTCCTCTTTCCCGTTTATCATCATTTCTCCCCTTTCTGTGGTTGCCTCACTGAGATGGAAATGTCAGCGAGTACGCCCATTACTATGAGAGTATCAGGGCAGAGAGAGCGGACTGCAGGCACAGGCTCAGAGCCACGGGCTCAGCTCTCCAGCTGTGTGGCTTTGGATGAGTTACATGGCTTCCCTGGGTCTCGGAGAGTTAGCAGAAAGGCTAGATCGCTTAATAGTTATAAAGTGGTTAAAATAGTGCTTGAGGTAATATTCTATATTAGCGTTTGCTCAATAAATGCATCTCATTTCTAAGTATTTACTTTTAAAATAGGAGGCATGCAAGAAATAAGTTCACATTATTGAAGGACTCATGTGTGGTGTGCTTCCTGGCTTCAGCAGGGAACGCCTGTGGCCAGGGTGCCCTGTTGGCCATATCCCAACCACCCCACACGAGTGACTTCTGCGTCCAGAGGTAACCTAGGTGACCACAGTTTAATCGTGGGTTTTGCTGGAAAGAAGAAGAACTAATGCAAAGAATAATGACTGAGGGAAAGGAGCTTAGAACAGGAACATTATTTTCCTGGCTGAAAACCTTTTCAGGAAAGCCAGCTCATCAACACAAGCAATATATGAGTGAATGACCTGGAGGAACTATCCTCCTTTTATTTGTGACATGAAAATTTGAGCCATTCCTGAAGATAGTCACCTGAGCAAGAGAACGCAGCACTTTGGGGGGGGATTTTGGCGGATGAGTGCCATGTTTGGGGAATTTTCTTTGTCTTAGTGATGGAACTAGACATGTTCATAGAACTATGAACTCATAAGGCATAGAACACAGAAGCCACTGAAATTCCAAGAGAGGTGGCCAACACACCTTCATTTGGCAAGTCTTGTCATCTATGAGACACACTGAGTAGTGAGCAACGTGGCACACTCTGTGAAGAGTCTGAAAAATGTCGTCGAGAACAATGTGGTTTAGGGATCTCAAGCATGTCCTTTTTTCTATGCTGGTAATTACTTCTCCTGATGACCTCAGGTGCCTTCAGAGATATTTGGTAAGAGAGGGGCTCCTGGAAGACACAGGTGTCCACAGTGGTCCCTGTCCAGAGCCTGGGGGCAGGGCCACATTCTATCCACCACATGTTCCCAGAAACATAACCACCCCACACCATGTTATGCATCAGGTGATCGCTCTGTCTACCCTCTTGCCTTTGAGAGGATGTCCATTCCTTTCCCTGAAGTCAGGAGGATCCTTTCAAGAGGCAACTCCGTTCTTGCCCCCATCCCCTCTCCTCTCACCTTGGCCGTCTCTGGCCAGCTACTTTTCCTACTCAGTGCCTGGTTCTTGTCCCCTTCCCACTGCTTGGTTAGTACCTTTTCCCTCCTTTTTCACATCTGAGCTCCAGCAGCAGTCTTTGGGGAGCCTGTCCTGCCCATCACCAAGCCTCCTGGCATGTGCTTCCTTCCTGCTCTGACTGCAGGAAGGAAGCACATGTGAATTTCTTCCTTTTCATGTGAATTTAGGTGGAAATCTGTGCATGTCTCTCTCCCACTGGGCCTGCAGACCCATGGGAGCAAGATCGGACCCGTTCCTTGGGTCTTTCTCTCATCAAAGCTTCCAGAACTCTATTAATGGGGTTAAACAAATGAGCCCATTTGTTTGAACTTGGCTCTTTGGACACACCGTGACCAGCCTGGAAGGATAACATACAGCAAACACCCTGCTGGGTGCTGGCTGCTATGCTGGTCCTGGTGTGTTGGGTGCCCTCCCCTCCCTCTCCCCTTCTGTCTTGAGTCCTACTATTCTTTGTGTCTTTAAATCTCCAGCTAAAAGCCTCCAGCTTCTGATAGGAGCCTGGGTTCATCTGGGAGGCTTATTCACATCACAGTTCTGTCACTTCTTCGCCCTGTGACCTTGGGCGGGTTGTTCACCTTCTCTGTGCCTCAATTTCCACCTCTGTAAAGGGGAGATAACAAAATTCCCTGCTTCATGGAGCACTTTGTAGAATTATGTACTAATGAGTAAATATATGCAAAACAGTTAGAAACAGTCAGCACCAAGTCAGCACTGGCCGACTGCTCAGAGAAGCACTTACCAGTTCTTATTTACCTTTTATTTTATTTATTTATTTATTTATTTATTTATTTATTTATTTTTGAGACGGAGTTTCGCTCTTGTTACCCAGGCTGGAGTGCAATGGCGCGATCTCGGCTCACCGCAACCTCCGCCTCCTGGGTTCAGGCAATTCTCCTGCCTCAGC
>CAUYOR010086353.1:0-34781 GCA_963573925.1 Callimico goeldii
TAAACCCCATCTTTACTAAAAATACAAAAATTATGGCAAGTGCCTATAGTTCCCAGCTACTCAGGGGGCTGAGGCACCTCAAGATCGTGCCATTGCACTCCAGTCTGGGTAACAACAGCGAAACTCTGTCTCAAAAAAAAAAAAAAAAAAAGAGAGATTGAGACCATTCTGGCCAACTGGTTAAACCCCATCTTTACTAAAAATACAAAAATTATGGCAAGTGCCTATAGTTCCCAGCTACTCAGGGGGCTGAGGCAGGAGAATCACTTGAATCGGGGAAGTTGGATGCTGCAGTGAGCCGAGATACACCACTGCACTCCAGCCTGGGAAAGAGCAAGACTCTCTCTCAAAAAGGAAAAAAGATAATCATCCAGAATGAGCAGTATAATTAAGAAAGGAGAGAAAATATGGTCACAGGACCTCATCAGACCTTCGTTGATTTGCTCGGAAGACAAGAAAAAAGAAACTGAAGGAAAGCTGCCACCAACTTTCCCCCCCTCCACTGTGCCTAGATGGGGAAAGAAGGAGATGTAAACAACAGAGCAGGGTTCAGGTAGGGTGACTAGTCCTCGCTGGTTCCCAGGACTGAGGGGTTTTCTGGGACACAGGACTTTCAGTGCTGAAATCAGGGCAGTCCTGGGCAAACCAAGATAGTTGGCTGCCCTGGCTTCAGGCCAGAAGGAAGGCTTCCTGGAACTGAACAATTTGGCAGTGAAAGAGAAAACAACTTATTTACTATTTAATTTCAGTCTGATAGATAAAATTAAAATCTGTAAGTGATGATTTCCCACCCTAAGTGCTCACATGCTTAACCCTTTAATTTCTGGAAAGATTTCAGAATCCCTCTTAGCAAGTAGATTTCTGATAGGACCGTTCAGTACTCTCCCCATGGTCTGGAGGGTTTGGAGGGGAAATGTAAGATCAAAAGGAGTGGATATGACACACAAAGGGTGTAATAATGACTCAGGACAGGCTGCAGTAGTCTTTTGAGGCCAAAGGACCATCTCGCAGACAGGCAGGGCCAGGTACTGGAGGTCTCTATTGAGAACCTTATGGGGATGTTTTCTGTGGCCACACGGGGGAAACTGAAGTGCCAGGGCCTCCCTGTCTACACGCTGCCATTGTAAACAATCTGTGCACCTTAACATATGTTGATCTTGCTCTCTGCTGAGCCACTGTGTGAGCGCTTGCCTCTGTCTGGAATTTACTTTCTGTCCAAGCAGTGCACACATGCGTACGCACGTGCACACACACACACTCCAGAGCTCAGCCAAGACATCATTTGTGGTACTTTTCCTGTGGTCACCTAAGCTCGCTCTTGAATTTTAGGAGCCTCGTCACAATGTGGTGTCAGTGCCTCTACTGGCCTGTCTTCCCCCAGTCAGTTAGGGCAGCAGTTAGGTTTTGTTCGCCTTTAAATCCCACAATATAATCCACTGCTGGGTACAGGGTAAAGGTGCAATAATCCTTTGGATGACAGATAGGAAATCCTCCTTTTGTTAGATAGTCTTTGCTACATATATAATCACTTTTTCCAAAAAACTGTTAGTTCCTGGGTATGAGTCAAATCCATAACATATCATGTTATTTAGATTGAGGATCTTCTTTAATAGAGAGCAAGGAACTAAGAGAAAGATAAGGTACTGAGCACAATCACTGAATATGACAGGTTCTGGTCTGGTCTATTTTTCTTTTTGTTTTTCTTTTCTTTCTTTCTTCATTTTTTTTAAGAGACAGTCTCTCTCTGTTACCCTGGCTGGAGTGCAGTGGCACAATCATGGTTCACTACAGCCTCGAACATCTGGACTCAAGTGATTCTCCCACCTTGGCCTCCCAAAGTACAGGGATTACAGGCTTGCACCACTGCACCCAGCTATCCTTTTTCTTTTCAAGCAATAATTTTAATTGCTCCTTCCCTTTACCTCCCAGTTTCTGTCCTTAAACTCCCACATCCTCTAGGGCTTGGCTATGAAAGTTAATGAGGTGGCAGTTGCAAACATTAGCAGGACCCTTTCGGCAGTTCGCCAAAAGCCAGAGAGCCCATCTTGAAAAGAACATCATCACCCCTGCCATCATGCCCTGGCTGCCCGGCGTTCTGCGTGAGTGGTAAAGCCCGACTCAGGAACACAAAGCAAAGGACAGCACAGCTCACACAGGAACTTTTGCCACTTTTGTATTTTATTGTGGAACTGAGTTTTGTTTTGTTTTGTTTTTCCTTTACATCAAATATCCTCAATGGAAGAGGGGATATTGCACACAAATATCATAAAAGCACTACATATTACTTTCACTGGAAACTAATTTTCTACATTAGATATGACTGGATAGGATAGAAGTGATGCAGGATTATAAGACATAATACCATACACAGCTGCAGACTGACACAAACACCATTCAGAACAAGAGAGAGGAGTGTGAAGTGCTTCTCAGCCGGGCTCAAGACCACTTCTTCCCAGTGCTGGAAAGAGAGGCTGCATGCAGTGCAGGAAAAGCATGTCTCTGAACTGCCACAGGGTGTTCTCGTAAGGGCAGCCCGGTCTCGATGCCACTTCTCCATGGCTCCCGTTTTGGGGAGCTCCAAACAAGTGCAGAGAAGCTGCTTATTTTTTCCCTTCCTTTTCAGTTTTTGATGCTGCCTTTAAAAATTAACTTCATGAAGTCACAGATTTTTTTAACAGTAAATAGTTTTAATACCAGGTGAATAACCTAATTGCTTTCAAAGAAATGCTCATCCCTAGGCTGCTTTTGGTGTATTGTTCAGTTGGTTAAAAGATAAAAGCTTAACAGTTCCTTTCCAATGGAAACAGGATCTTTTCTTCTAAATCCGAAGCGCAAAAAAAAAAAAAGTTATTATCCTAACTCACAATATCATTACTGAGCAGGAACCTCCTGTGACAGGTGACTACAAGAGAGGCAAGAAAAGCAATTTCAAAATTGTAGCAGCTCCTAAGAGCTGAAATTTGGTAACAGAGGGAAAATGAAAGGTGGTAAGATTTCCATTAGCAAATGATTAAATCTTAATTAAATGAGTATTGGAAAGCTCCTAGACTGCGTAAGCTATTGGAGACACTTAAAACATTCATATACACTGGGGAAACCATTCACTATGATATGTAACGTTAAGAAAAAAATGTTTTGAACTCCATGGAAAATGGTGTTTAAGGGGGGAAGGGGAAGTTAGTCATTGTATCCAGTCCCACCACAAGACTGAGAAAGCATGCACAGGGCTCGGGGTTTTGAGAAAGGGGACAGAATTGGTTAAAATTGAAAATGGAGGATCATCTCTAACATTTAGTCTCTGTAGAATTTTGTTTAAGAATATTACCAAAAAGGTCATGATCGTGAGTGCTATCTTGATGGAATCCCATCATTTAAACAGAGTGTAAACTCCTTCCACTCAAATCTTCAATCTATACAACTGGATTAAGTAATAGTATGAACAAAGCTCCTAGAAGTCTGTGTCGATCTTTTGCTCTCACCATGAAGGTACATTGTGATGGCTGTAACTAAACTAATCGTGTATTTATGGAACTAGCAAAATTAGGTTAGTCACACAGGCAGGAAAGGTGTCTGGAAGGACAGGAGCAAGCTGTAATGCAAATATTGGTTTTCTTGGTATACTCAGGCTCTGTGGTCATCAGTGAGAACAATGGATGGAGAAAGGTACTGATAGATTTCATAGGAAAAAGAGCCAGCTGACTAGTGACAGTTTTTATATATTTTTCCCATTAAATCCCATAGCAAAAAAAACAAAAAACAAAAAAGAGTGAGAGAGAGAGAAAGAAAGGGAGGAGGGTGGATTGGTTATAACTGAAGACTGGCTATAATTCTCCTTAAATGTTTATAGTTTTTAAAGTAAAATAATATACATGTTAAATACATTTAATTTGGGAAATTGGAAAATAACTTCATCTTCTGTCAAAGAAAAATCAACCAGAGGTCTGGATTTGGCAAGAGGCTAAATATCTGCTTTTCTTCCCATGCATTATGTAGACCGACTCAATTTAAGAGCTAACCATTAAATAATTATCTTGAGTATCTCAGGTTGTCTTATACAATAGGTTTGAAATAGATGAGTTGATACTCAATGAAATTCATTTGCGTCACAATGACTTCCATCATGTGTTAATTTTTTGTACCCTTAATATGTTATTTTTCAAGGACTTGAAAGAAGTGGGGTAATAAATAAAAGCTGCATTTCTAGAGAAGCCTAACAAAAATAGAATATTAATTTTCTTTAAAAAATTAAACATTTGAAAAATGTAATTCACAGCATTAAGTAAGACTGCATAGGTCCTCAGTGAAAGGACCCTGAAGAAGCATTTTTTAAAACCCTCATCGTAGTTAGCAGTGCAAAACACACACTTATCAGACAAAAATAAACTAAAATGTTAATTTTGAAATAAATAACTAACATAGAGAATAAAATGAGGTCATTGTTCTCTACTCCGTAGATCTTAAGAGTCTGTAGGAAATGTAACGTGACAGAGCACAGCACAGTTGTCACAGAGAAGTTTGCCGCATCTGAACACTGGGTGCATTGATCTGCAACTTGAACTTGATGTCAGTTTTAATCATGATCTGGCTTCCCAGGTTCACAGTTCAATGATGACAATGATGGAAATTTTCTCTAAACTCTACATGAACCGTAGGAGTTGAGAATTCATTTGTTTTCAATGTAATTTTCTTTCTTTTATTTTTTTTTTCCAGAAAAGAAAATCCCAAAGCAAATTTGTGCTAGCTTTGAACTTGGCTCTTTTACCTCATGGTTGAAGATCTTGAAAGAAGTATGTAGGATACCACTGGTGATGTACTTGTCAGGGCCCTGAAAAGTAGCCTACCATGCCATTCTCCCCACTCTCAAGAAGCACATATTCAGATTTTTATGTTATGGGAATCAAGGGGTGGGAGGTATCAATATTCCTGGTAGTTACGGGTTTTTAATAAATATCATCACTGCAATATCAGACTTCAATCTTGCTAGAACTTCAAAAAACATTATTCAATTTTTGTCTTACAAAACACTTAAAAAAAAAAGACTATCACTTGAGAATTTTCTTTGCAATTTCCTGTAAATGAAAATATTTGTTAAAAAGTTCATCTATGAAAAGTTCTCACATATCTTAAAAAAAAATTCTTCTGTACACTTGTTCCTGTAATTATCTTGAAATTAATGGAAAATTTAAAAAGCCAATGTAAGACAAAGGAAGGTAAATACTGTACACTTGCTGAGAACCTCTTCCACCATAAGATTCACTGTTTTCCCAGTTCTGATCATAGAAGCCATTTCAGTCTTGAACTTGCAGTAGTAAAGAAGCTGTGAAAGGCACAACTTGTTTGACTGAGAGGCCACAGGTGCACGGAAGTGGGATTCAACACGCATGACTCAGCATCAAACTGTTGGACCAATCAGATCAGCTTCTAGTACCCCCACACACGCTAACCCACGTGCTCCTTTACGTATCTATAATCCTATTGGATGTTTTATAAACTTGCTGTCTCACATTAAAAAATAAGTGCATCAAGTATCTTTGTACATTCAAGTCACTTCCTAAGGCAAATTGTCTACCGTATGTACTCCCAACTGCTTTGGTATTTGCTTCAGTTAATTGGGGTGGACTTGGGTGTTGCTGCATGCAGGTGAATCGACTCAGAGTGGACTACGTGGGTGGACAAATGCTGGGAGCATGCCTTAGATCAATCTACTTGTGTGTTTAGAGTCTGAGAGTTCTGAATGGGGCCCAAACCACTTGCATGGCCAGTCTATACTCACTACATTATGTCAGTGTGCAGGCTTCAAACTGAAGGAGCCTAATTAAGATGTGAAAATATCACATGCCCTCATAACAAATTTTGTTCTTTTTACTTTCTTCTAGACAACTTGTTTTAGAAAATTAAGACTCTTTTTGATGACTCAGACTGACAAAAAACAGAAAACTTTGCCTATGTAGACTGAAGAATGCCTACTGCCTGAGAAAATGCAGACCTAATAGTTGGTTATTTTCTCCTCCTTACCCCACCCTGCTCTCTCTTTTTCTCTCTGGGTATCTCACCAGAACTCTCTGTCATTACATCTCCTTCTCTTGCATTCCTTTTCTTTCTCATTCTCTCTCTCTCCTGCGTTCTCTTTGTGCTCTCACTCTCTCTCACTCTCTCCCGCGCTCTCTCTCTCTCTAAGACAAATGCCTCTACCTAGCAGAAGTCAGTTGGGTTGGCTAGTGCATGGTTTCCAAATGTTCAGCAGAGATGAACTGGGGTAGGTAATTTCGCAGGAACTTGAACCCTATTGTGGGAATACTGTTACTTCCCTTAGCAATCAGCAAAAACTGAGAAATTTAGTGACTTGCATCACCATGACACAGTATAGCATTTGGCAGGTAATTGTTCAGCGACTTAACTAGATGAATTGACTTTTTAGAAAAGGTGATTTCAAATTGAAGAATTTCTGGAAACAAAGTTCAGATCCTGTGGTGTGGCTGGCCTTGGTTTTTACAGTTCAATCTTGCATGCAGGGAAGGATTCATCTTGCATAACCACTGTGCTGCTGCTTGCTAAAACCATGATGTTGAGGTCTTGCTGTTTCTCATGGGTCTCCTGGTACCATTCCCTCATCACTTCTGAGTCATGAGTTGGTATCAGTGTCACCTGTGGGTAGAGAAGAAAATAGCTATTTAAGGGCAGAAACAGAAACCGTATGAAAAAAATTGAATAGCAAGGTATTAGATCACTGGAAGAAGAAGGGAAATGAGAGAAAAGTTTTCTATTTTCCTCAAGAAATGCAAAGGACTTTTCAACATATATTTTCCAGGAGCCAGATAAAGCTGCAAAGAAAAGCTATTGTTTCTAAGGGAAGTTGAAGGCTAGAACCAAAAGCAACTAATCACTTGTCAATTAGTTCATCTAGATCCACTGTCAGTTTCTCAGTTCTTTACCGTTCAGAAAACTGCTTCTGTTAGGGTACAATTTCTTGTATTTCCTTTAACACAACTGGTAAGTTTTGAATAAAAGGTACTCCATATTTCATCCAAAGAGTTTTATCAAGCACTTTAAAGCCCTCAAAAGCCCACTCACTGTGTGTAACATTTTGTCCTGAGAACAGATATGAACCTTTACTTTATGTATGTGGTTGGGGATAGAGGTATGGGGTGGGTAGGTAATGTCCTGAATAGTATAAATTCCATCTAGTATTCAGTAAGAAGCCACTGGGTGGGTGCCTCTCATTAGATTTCATGTGATTAAAAAGCAAGTAATTCTGTACAATAACAAGCACAGTTTACTAGGTAATTCTGTACAGAACCACAAATAAAACTTAATAAGCAAAGATCACAGCTGAATTAATAATGGCTAGTTCTAAGAATCATTTAAGCGCAGAAGTTCGAGACCAGTCCAGGCAAAATAGCGAGACCTTGTTTCTAAATGAATAAGGGATGGTCTGTGGTCAGGCACGATGTCTGGGAGTTGGGAGTGTCCTGTAAGGGACTCTATTCAGCAATGCTCCTACTGTGGAATTTCACATGGAGAGCTTGTTTTCCAAATGGCCATATTCCTAGCTGCAGTCTACTCATAAAACACAAAGGAAGAAAGGCAATTCCTCAGCAGCTCTCATACGGAAATATGACTGCTTTGATTCACACACACAATACTTTCGGCACACTGGAGGGACAATTAATCTTGGGTCCATTTTGCGGATAAACAATTTCTGCTTTAGTTAAGGTGGCTTTCCTCCAAAGCTATGGTTGGTGGTGGTGCCAAGAATATTATTTCAGACTACCTCCTGTGTGTTAAACTGACTTTGTTCTCAGGATATTTCATGTGTGGCAGACACAGGAGACACATCCTGTAGATCCACAACCATCTACATGAGGTGCCTCTTTAAACATGATTCTGTCCCATTGCCTCTGGACACAGCTCAATCTGCGGTGCAGACACTGTTGAGGAGCTCTCACCTGCATGTTGCTGCCCCACTGAGCCTTTCCTTCCAACAAGGCGTCCAGGACAGCCCGGCTGGGCTCCTCAGCAGCAGGGTCATTCCCACTCACCACGTAGTAGGACGACCGCACTCTCTTGAAAAATTCCACATCAACGTTCTTACTATTGCTGTGGTTAGGAATGTAGCACAGGTCCAAATACACAGGGAGGCCCGGAGGCACCGCAGAGGACTTGGTCGTCTTGGTGGTTCCTGGTCCTTGGATAAATACACAAAGACAAAGCAAGGTCATAGCAAGGTGAAGAGACCATACATCCAGCACACCTTCCCTTTTCTATCATACCTTCCCTATTAAATCACAAGCAGGTGCTCTGGGACATGCAAAGAGATGACAGCATTTCCATCTTCCTGGTAATCTGTCAAGGGCATTTATACTAGCAATGTGACAAAACATAACAAGGTTGTTTACCATCTCAATAGGAAAAATGAAGAATGGGATGGTTTCCCTTGTGGACAACCACCGTTAGGAAGCAAGAAGAGTCTGAAGGCCTTTCCCAAGAAGGCACTAAATGTAATGTTCCTCCTAAAGAAGTTGCTAATGTGCTTTTTTATTTGATAAGTGATCTAAGAAGTAGATTTTAACAGTCAAAAGAAAACTTGTGAATTTGGCAAAACATTGCTAAATGATCTGAGTAATCCACTTTAGGGTCTCGTTTGATAGCAATTTTGTCCACAGCTGGATATTATGCCCTGACATTCTACCTAGTAAGTAGTTTTGATCTTAACCCCATATAATTTCCAAGGCCCTCAGCACCTCAATCTTATTTGTAAAAACTGATGAAACACTGTATTCTCTCTCCTTAGTACCGTATTCTGAAAAGTGATATTTCTTTCCTTAGACAAGGCTGGATGCCAAACTTGGGCAAAGGAAGGTTCAGAAAGACTAGGCTTTCTCTAACTAATCAGGACATATCAGACTGCAACCAAAACCCTCAGTCAAATCACAAAGGCCTGGGAAAACTTGTTCCAGTTGGGAAGTTGAAAGCTTTTGAAACATTAATAGAACGAGCATTTTGAGGCACTGGTTCTTCAGCCTGACCACATAATTAGAATCACCTCGGATGCTTAATGCTGACACCCAGGCGTCATTCTCTAGAATGTGATGACTTAAGTGAGCTTGGGTTGGGGCCTGGCAGCACTGTCTTTAAAAACCACCCCAGGCGATTCCAATATGTAGCTAGTTTCATTGCTGTAAAGCCAATTAAAACACCAGTTAGATTCTATATGCTTAATCCTCTTTCTCCATAGGATATTTAAAGACTAGCATCCCAGATTCAAAACCACCAGCTAATTCTATCAACTGTCCAGTTTTATTTTTAGAGGGGTAAGGAAGTGGTGAGAATCAGCCAAAGTAATAATTGGATAAACTGATTCATTCTATGAATAGATCAATAGGTTAGTTTAATGAATCTGAGCTGAAAGCCCTCAAAATATCCAGTGGCAGCCTCCTAAAGAATTCTGACCTGTAGTAGAAGTTTGTGAGTTACAGTTCTTCCAGGAATTAAACGTGTACAATTTCCCCCTGTACTCTAAATCACTACCATCAACACCAAATGAATATTGTTCATAGAAGCACAAGCTTACAAAACTGCCCAAAGTGGGCCCCAGTTTGTTTTAAAAGTCAATTAGTACTGCAACTTTGCCTTTTTAGAAATCTAAAAGCATCTCCAAAATAAATGAAAATTAACTCATTTTCACTTATTACTTTGCCTTTATATTATCTCTTTAAGTGTCCAAAAAAAAGTTTTTAAAAAAATCAATCATATGGGCTAGGGTGTATATGTTCTGGCAAATTTGGGAGCTAATTTCAGTTGGTTTTATCTGTTTAAATGGATTTCATGTTTTCTCCTAAGTGCAGTTCCGTTGTCAAC
The DNA here is from genome assembly GCA_963573925.1 of Callimico goeldii. NCBI lineage: Eukaryota > Metazoa > Chordata > Mammalia > Primates > Cebidae > Callimico > Callimico goeldii. The sequence goes on from CAUYOR010086353.1 coordinate 9,859, forward strand.
TCTTTCAAATGAGGGTTAATTATCTGGTGGTTTTTCATTCATTTTAAACATGAAAAAATTCCAGTTTTTTTTAATGCATGTAAAAAGGCCAAATGTGCTGAGAACTGAGAGCTTAAAATTGATACTCTATGTTGTTTAAAGTAAAAATTTGCAGTTGTAACAAATGTATCCTAAAGTGTACTGAATTGGAGAGCTCCAAAGACTACTCTCAGATTTTCTCTAATAAATCAGGGCAATGTTATTTAAATTATGTTGTGCCTTACATGTTTGGGTCCATTTATATTACTTTGTGAAGTGTAATCTAAAATCTCTGAACAATTATCTAAAGCAAATAATGTCTGAATGCCAATCCTTGTGACTGGTGTGAAGCAACAAAATGAAGCTACTGCCAGAGACCAGTTCCATCAAAAGCCCAGGTCACTGCTAAGAACCTGACAAATCTGGGAATCATGACCAAAAATCAGGGATATCTGCTCTTGCCAAGTGGAATTTCATTTGCTTGTTTATTTATTTTATTTATTTACTTACTTTTGAGAGACAGGGTCTTGCTCTGTCACCCAGGCTTGGAATGCAGTAATACATACAATTATGGCTCACTGCAGCCTTGACCTCTTTGGCTGAAGTGATCCTCCTGCCTCAGCCTCCCAAGTAGCTAATACTATAAGCATGTGCCACCTCATCCAGCTAATTAAAAAACTTTTTTTTTTTTAGAGATGGGGTCTTGCTATGTTGTACAGGCTGGTCTCGACCTCCTGGGCTGAAGCTAATCTCCCATCTCAACCCAAAGTGCGGAAATTACAGGCATGAGGCAATGCACCCAGCCTCCAAGTGGAATTTTAATCTGAAATAGCACTGAGTCTCTACAAATGAGGCCACAGGGTAAGAGAAGGGTAAGAAAAGAGCCGTCAATGTTTTTCTCTCAATTTTCACTGGGCACTCACTGGTCAGCAGAAACTATAGTATTTTTTGGTTGACAAGAAAATGGAACACTGCCTTTAGTGAGGATTTATCTCCAACTTGGTGATGTTTTAAATGAAAATGTTAAAATTTTTAATTTTAGAATTTAATTTTTTAAAAAAAGGACTCTAAATCTTGGGTCTAGATTGGTCACTCCATTCTTGGTGTGAAATCTCTGGTTCTCCTTAGGCCTTTGGGAGCTCCTAGCCTGTGTTACCCTGCTGGATTCTAGGGCCCGCATGGCTGAAACCAGTCTTCCAGAAGCACTTGAAAGACACATCCTTGATTCTGAAGATTTAGAACAGGGCTGCAGTTGCTTTGTTCCAAAATGGCACAAAATCAGGAATCCCATGTGATTAATCACAGCTGCTATGAGCCATACACTGAGGTATTTCCAAGCCTTAAGGCCACACTGGACTGAGATATATACCTTTGGGCAGAGAAGAATAATAAAGCGAAGGTAAAGCATCAATTGTGCGCCCTTATCTTCCCAGTACTAAGCCAAACAGGGTAATATAAAGGCTGCAAATGCAAGTAGGATGGTTGTGGCCTATGTCAGTGCCCAGCCTTCTCAACCTACCTGCTGTGGCGGTCTTCGCCGACTTGGATGCAGATGCATTGGCAGCATTCTTGGTCTCCTTGTCTTTCTCTTCCCCGCGTGCAGCTTTGACCTCAGGAGTGGTGGTAGGTTTTGCCGCCTTTTCCACAGATTCTTTCTTCTTAGGAGAAGCCACCCTGGACACCTTATCTGAGGATTCTTTTAAGCCCCCTGGTTTTGGTGAAGCTGCCAAGGGCTTAGACTTCCCGTCGCTCTTTTTGACAGGTGAAGATGACTTGGTCTTTGTACCTGGCTTTTTGGTTTTGGTCTTCTCTTTCAGATCTTTCTTTAGAGCTTTGCCCAGGTTCTGCTCAATGGCCAAGGCCTCTGGGTCTACCATGGACACATCAGGGTGGCGTGGCGAAGGGCTGCGGTCTTGCACGGGAGCTGGAGGTGGGTCCATGTGTTTGTATGTGACAGTTTTGTCTGTGGGAATGGTTTCCGACTCGTCTTCAGAGTCGATGTTGGCATCAGCCGTGATGGAGGGGCACTCTTCAGTCTCCGGGGGAACATCAGAGTCGGTCTGGGATGGGGCCGACTCGCTGACTGAAGTGGGAGGGGTTTCATCACACTGTCGGCCCTGTTGCTTTCCTCCTGGAGGTGGTGGGGCTCCCCCTGATTGAGTGAGGGGCTTTTCAGATTCTTCAGTGGGCTCTTCACTGGCAAACCACTCAAGAGGATTGGGATTAATGAAGGAAGGTGAAAGCTCTGTCTTAGGGTGCTTATATTCACAGGAGGACACGAGGCATAAATCGACATCCTGGCGAGCTTCTGAGGGGGATTTCTTTTCCGCAGTGTAGCATAGGTCTGAAGTCTTGTAGGAATACGTGGATGCCTGAGGGGTTCTAGTGATTTTCTCTGTAGTCTCGTAGCAGTATGTGGACGTATCGGGGGTTCGTGTCATCTTTGCAGATGTCTCATAGGAGTAACTTTCAGACTCAGGGTAACTGGTAATTTTCTCAGTGGTCTCATAAGAGTAGCTGGGGTCCCCAAGTGTGTGGCCACCATCCTCAGAGTCATCATAGCCATTGCTGATGTCATCCAGAAGCCTTCTAGACCTCTCAGTCTTTTCATAACTGTAACCACTCATTTCGGGGGGGCTGGTGGTCTTTTCACTTATCTCATATGAGTATCCACCCTCTTCAGGGGTCCGTGTGGTCTTCTCAATAATTTCATAGGAATAGTCACCATCTTCAGGGGTCTTGGTGGTTTTCCCAATGGTCTCATAGGAGTAGCCACTGTCACTTGGGGACTTTGTGGTTCTCTCTGTCTTCTCATAGTAATAGCCGCCCACATCTGAGGTCCGGGTGGTCTTCTCATAAGACTCATAGTTGTAATCTTCTTCATCTGGGGACCTGGTTGTTTTCTCAGGCTTTTGATAGGCATAGCTAAAGTCACCAGGTGTCTTCCCTCCACTGTCCTCCATGCCAGGTGTGGCCAAATCTCTATTCAAGGCTAGATGGTGTTGCATTGTATCGAATAACACTGAGGCACGGAAGCCATAGGGCTCTGCGGATGCTGCATCTATTGGTGGAGACGAGGAAGTGTGGCAAGCTGCTGTTTTCTCTTTGACTGCAGAGGTAGAATCTGAAAAAGTAGGTGAATATAAAGGAGAGGACTCTCGTGGGGTGAGTGGAGAGATATCAGATTTTGGAGAAAGCTTCTCTCCTTCCAGACTTTGCACTTTTTCAGAGGTGAGTGAGGCATATAAGGACATATCTCTGGGAGGAGCAACATCGGATAGAGTATCTTCTTGGAGAGGAGAAGCAATCTGAGACGGGGTATGAGCAGAAGAGGTGGATGGGGAGGCCTCTACCTGAGATACAGAGATGAGCTCAGAAAGATCATTATCTTGGGTGTAGGATGGTTCCTCCATAGGTGGTATCTTATGTGATAAACTGGAGTCCTGCATGTCAGAAGGGCTGTAGTCCACTTCAGTTGGCCCATTTTCAGTGATGTGAAGCACACCTGCACCCACTGTAGGGTGATCTGGAGACTGTCGACTGAAGTCCATAGCAAGGGAGTGCTCAGGAGATTCTTGGCCAAATTCAATAGACATTGAGGACTGTTCAGATCTGTGATCTTGAACTGGTGTCCTAGACTTTGCAGTTTTAGGGGAGAAGTCTGGTGGAGAAATTGACATCGGTCGTGGGCATTCTTCTTTAGATGGAGACATTTCTGTTTCCTGGAATGTGGTAGGTGTTTGTACAACAGACACTGAAAGGGAGTCATCCACTTCTGTGGAATGTGGAGAGCCAACCTCAGCATGCAGAGAAGGAGACACATCATCTGTTGTTGGCTCTGGAAATGAGCTTGTAGCCACTGAGGCTGTGGATACTGAGGCCACACCTTCCATATGAGAGTATGTGTCTTCTGCTACTCCCTCATCAACAGGAGTAGCTGACTTGTCTGAGACAGTCCCTTCAGAAATGGACATCTTAGTGTCTTCTTTAAGAGATCCAAACTGACTGACATCTATTTGTGTTGGAGAAACATCTCCTAATTTCCTTTCATCCAGAGCCAGTGCTGGTTGAGCACTCACGGCCTCACCATTATCAATTTTCTTTTCTTGGCCAAAGTCTTCCTTTATTGGTACAAAGTCTGTGCTTTTCCCTTCCTGTTTGTCTTGGTAAAGACTAGTGGCAGTCGTTTCAGAAACTGGACTTATTTGGTCTGGAGAACCTTGTTTTCCAGGCTTTTCTTCAAAGGGGCTTTCGGCACCTCTACCAGAAGCCTTGCCATCAGCACTTAGAAAACGTTCATAGGCAGACTCAGATCCAATGAGGGGTGGGCTGCGTAAAGGAGACAAAACTTTTTCAATAGGAGACTCTGAGTCAGGCACGGGCTCATCCATGGGGCTTACAGAAGCCCTTTCATTCTCATCTTTGGCATCACTGAATTCAAAACTCACTGGAACTGCTGCTGGTTTTTCAATGACTTCTGTAGGTAGGTGACTGGATTTCTCCTCGGTGGGAGATTGGTAGTAAGGTGTATGACCAGCACTGCCAGTCACGGACTGAGATGGTGACACCACTTCCAGAGTCTTATCCTCAGGACTGGCACAATGTTCTTCAACTACTTCTTGGGTCACTTCAGGAGACACTGGGGCTACTTCTGCCTCTGCAGAGACTTTAATCTCATTGGGCGTCAGAGAGAAGTTCACACTACGTTCACCCAGGGGGGTCTTTTCTATGGGTGATGGTGGAGATGGACTCAGGGATGGGCTCTTTGATGGGCTGAGCTTTTCACCTGAAACTGCTGAGATGGCATCTTTGATGTCCAGCGTAGGGCTGGCTTTCACTTCAGAGCAGTAAGCATCACGTAGAGCAGATCTGCTGAATTTGTCTTCCTCCATGGAAGAGGGTGGTGATATGGTAGAGGCTGAAGCATTGTAATCCTTGCCATCAGTGGCATCTGTTTTTGATCCTTCAGAAAATCCATTGAGTGGTGTAACAGCAGCAGGTTTGGAGTATTCCTGAGAATACAATGAAGATTCGTATTTGGTGATGTTTACAAATTCCTGAGATGGGGACTCAGTCTCTTCATTGTTGGTCTCATCACTCATCACGTCTCGAGGGGTAGACATCTCATCCATGGGGGTGGGCTCACTGGATATCTCAATAGTAGACTGAGTGTAACCAGAGGTGGCGGTGAATTCCTCAGGCTGGTCTTCTCGATTCTCCTCGTCAGAAGCAGTGGCCTCACTCTCTGAGCCTCCAGGTAAAGTCTCATCATGAATTGAAGATGCAGGTTCTCGGCCAGGAGACTGGGCTCCTGGTTGCTTGGTTGGTGTGGTGAGGAATCCATACTGCTCCTCGGCACCACCAGCCTCTGCAGCCTTGTCGACCACAGCCATCACATAGTCTTCAGCTTCTATTTTTTCCGGCTCATATTCCTCCTCTCTGGCATCTTCAGCTTTGTCCTCCTCATCAGCCTCCTCCTCAGATTGTTCAGCCTCTCCTTTCTCAATGGCCTCATCCATGTCTTCTTCAGCTCGGTCGTCCCCACTGGCCACAGACTCCCTCTTCTCCCTGATGTATGCATCGGCCTCCGCCTTGGCACTTTCCTCATCCTCAGTGGGGCTGTGCTTGGAGGTGCTCACACACACATGTTCCTCCCCGTCCTCTTCTGGCTCCTCAGCCTCCTCAGTTTCTGCCTTCTCTTCATAGTCTCCAGTCTCTGAGGATTCTTCAAAACCGGTTCCTTCGTCTTCAAATTTTTCAGTGTCGTCTACTCCCTGCTTCTCGACAGGCTCCAGCTCCTCAGGTGTCTGTTCACATTCGCCCTCCCCTTCAGTGGTGGTGATTCCCTCATCTGGGGACTCGGCAGAACCTTTGGTGACTTCTGTCTCCTTCTGGATGACGTATGCTTCGACGGGCTCGGTTTCCTTCAGTTTCTCTTCATCTTCAATTAGCTCCAGCTGAGGCTTGATGTCCTTTGTTACATCGACCTCTTCAGCCTTTAACTCTTCGAAGTCCTTGGTTAGATCCTCAGGAGATGACATAAGGGACCTCTCGGCTTCGAGTTCTTTGGCAGGGCCAGTAGCCACAATTCCAGCTGCCACGGCTGCTGTGGTGGCTCCAGTGGCAACAGCTGCAGCGACAGCCTCTGCAGACTTGCCTTCCTTCTTAATGACTTTTATTTTCCCCTTTTCCTTTGGCTTCCCAGCGGCAAGAGAATCTTTCTTGACGGACTCTTCCTTCTTGGGTACTTTTGGTTTTAAAGCAGCTGGTTTTTTTGCTTCGGACAGAGGAGTTGACGATTTCTTTGAGTCTTTAGGGAGCTTCTTAATTTCCTTTTTGGGTTCCTTTTCTTCCTTTTTCACGTCCTTCTTCTCTTCCTTTTTAACTTCCTTCTTGGCTTCCTTCGGCGGTGTTTCTTTCTTAACCTCTTTCTTGGGTTCTTTTTTCTCTTCTTTTTTGATTTCTTTTTTGACTTCTTTTTTCACCTCTTCCTTTTTTGGTTTTTCCTCTTTCTTGAGAGGTGTTTTGTCCTCCTTTTTAGCCACTTCTTTCTTTGGCTTTTCCTTCTCCTCTTTCTTGTCTTCTGGCTTTACCTTTGCTTCCTTTTTCACCGTCTTCTCCTTGGCGGCTTTGGGTTTGACATCTGTGGCTTGCTTCTCAGCCACCTCGGCTTTCACTGGAGATGGCTCTTCTTTGCTGGGAACCTCCTTTTCGGTCACTGAAGGTTTGGTCTCTGTTTTTACTGGCTTGTCTTTTTTCACTGTTACCTTTTCTTTGCTTTCAACTTTGGGTGGCTTTTCCACGTGATTCACTTTTGTGACCTCAGGCGTTTCTTCTTTCGACTCCTTGCGCACGGTTTTGCTCGGAAGTGGTTTCGTGGCTGGCTTCAGACTTTCTCGGCTGTCAGCCCTCTGTTTCAGTTTCGTTTGTTTCACCACAGGAGTGGGCACCTGGCCAGTGAGATCCTTTTGGGTGGCCAGTGGCTGCTTCAGAAAGTCTAGATGTTTGAGCTTTTCCAGTCCTTCCAGGATGTTGTATTGGGTGCTGTTTCCAGGAAACAGGACTCGGATGATTTTCTCCGCAGGGTTTGCTGGATGCCACACAATCAAAGATGAGACTGAAGTTAAGTAGGAAATAGGGAGATCTACTTCTTGACCATTAGGCAGGATGAATTCAGCCTTGTCTTTGTTGGTGCCAGTCCACTGCTGCATAAAATACTGCATTTCCTTACTGCTCTTAACTGGATTAAGCACATACATCTCAAGTTTACCCACTCCCATTTTTTGGAAAAGAATGACAGGATCAATAGTATTGCCTACACTTCTAAACAGAGGTTCCGGTTTCATGGACAATTTGTTTAGGTACTGGAGAGTGAAGCAGGCTTCTTCTATGCTTCTCTTCATCTTGATGTTTGGCTCTGGATTTTTGAGATTTTCAGGTACATTGAGAAATACAACTCCTAAATCAGGGGAGATGAGGTTTTTCATCCAGTCACTATTTGTGGTGGAGCCCTGTGACTGTTCTTCCTCGAGCTCTGCGATTTTTCGCTGTAGCATGCTGTTTATTCCAGGCAAATTGTCATCCCCAATGTGGGTGAGCAGGATGGAGTCCACTCGGTCTAAGTGTCGGATGAGCTTCCAGAAGCAGGATTTTCTCTCTGATCCGCCGTTGATGAGCATATTGAAACCATTCACTGCAAACAAGGCAGAATCACCCCTCCCTCCTGGAAAAATATAACAGCAGGGTTTGGAGAGCTTTAGAAATCCACCCGATGTGGGAGGTTCCAGGATGTCAAAGGGAGATGGGACTTCTACTGATTCTGAGAGATACTCGGTAAACTCAGAAAGTCCTTCCATTTCTGGCAAGATAGAAGCTGAATTGAGTTTAATATTGATAAAATCTTGGAGATTGTGTCTGTCAAGATTGGAGTTCTTCCAGTCCCCTTCTTCGGGACAGAACAGAGTTAAGCTGGCTTTGTTGGCAGGATGGGTGGTGCTTAGTAACTCCCCAATCTGGGTTTTAAAAAAAGAAAGAAGGAAGGAAAAGATATAAGTGATTATCATCACGGATCCATCACCTCCAGCCTTAACTACGTGTTATAGGATCACAGGAGGCAATAGAACCAGTTTCAGACATGCACTCATGTAGCAATGCTGGTTGCTTAAATGCTGAAATAATTCCCTACTGGAGGTGAACTGTCTTGGTCCTGAGCCCAGCTACTACTGGTTTCTACCTCAACCAGCACCCACTCCCCCCCGGCACCTCCCCAACAACCCCTCCACCATCCATTCCTGCCCAATAGGGGAACGCCAGAACTCTGCTCCAGTTCTAAGACCAGTGACCACCTGGGCGATTGAGGATTGTGCTGCAGTGGTTATGAAACACTTTGAATATTACCCCTAGAGACTTGCCATGCAAAGACGCCCTTTAAAAAAACATTCAACTATCACAAGAGAAAGCTGTCTGAGTTATTTCACCACTAATAAAAACGTTTTCTTTTATTCCACTACACTTGGCAAAAAAGGCATGATTGACACATTAAAGAAATTCAGATCAACAGGGCATTTGTCGTGGCCTCCTTTTAGAATTTGGTGTGTGAAAAAGAAAAAAGCATGGTGAGTTTTTCCCCATAGGAGACAAGAAGTTATGGATTGCCTATTACTACAAAAAATTACTGGCTTCTGGCATCAGTGCACACTGATTAAAACATGAGTGGTTCATCCAGGAGATTCTCAGCAAATACAAATGCTTCTTCATTAAAGCCATGACATTAAAGTGGTTGGGTAATTATAAAAGCCAGTGGTCAAATTCTTTCCTCATCTGTTCATGTTTAACTCCATGACGAGCCACTCTGTTCTCTTACTGCTCCCCTTCTTTTCAGGGCAAGTTAGATGTGAGCAGCTAAGATCAAATGTGGCTGAAACGTTTTTCAACACATTGTTTAGTACTTCCTAAGGATGCAAACATAGAAAAGCAAATCAGGACCAAAACAGAAACTGTGGTTTAATAAAAACACTACTTTCTCTCTCACTCCATAGTATGGCCGTAAGTTTCATGGTCTTAGCCTAGCAAACTAGTGATGGAGAATCATGCCATCAACTCCAATCTTCTTTCCGTCTCAGTAAAGCTCACAAATCAGCTCAGAGTTTCAACTGAAAAGGGCTCTATGTCCCGGATGACAAATGATCAAGGGGCAAAGACAAGATATCATTTGGTCCAGGCATCCTTAAGCCAGTAGGTCTGAACTCTGACCTTCTAGTATTCGTTTCCTCTCTCTCATATAACCTCCTGACTGTCAGCATTCTGAGGCTACTATTATGTATGTGTGTAAGGGTAATTTATAGAATCAGAATTTTCCTACAGTTGACTGCAATATTGCAGTAAAACTGTCATTTTGTTTTGTTAGTGTATCAGTCCAAAGCATAACATTTTATGTGAAGGGTCACAAAATAAAATAATAAAACTTTGTTGTTTTTCTGTGACTTAACTTCACAATTTTCTATAAAAAAAGATAAGAATCAACTCCTGTTTTGGGAGCTAAGAAAAGTGAAAAGGCAAATGGTAACCATCTTTGGGTGGAGGGAACAGGCAACTCTGCTCAAATGATTTGCTGGCCAAACCAAACATAGGGTACCAAATATGGTTTCTTGTACAATAATTAGCAGAGACCCTCATCATGATCACTATAGCACAATTAAAAGTCTCTAGATCCCAATTTTTACACAGAGCACATGCAAACTATTTATCTTTTATACTATATTTTAGGGGGGGAAATCCAGGATAACTGCTGAATCTTTAATAGTGAAACTTAAAAAATTAAGTTTAGTTCATTTTAATTTTTGAAATTCCACCCTAGCTGAGAGGTGTGGCAGCCAAGGGTATAATCCAGCTGTAAGGGACATTCAATCACTAGCTCTTTTCACGTAAAGTGTGTAATCACCAGGCTGAAACAGAAGGTAGAACGACTTAAGGAATGTCTCTCTCCTTTCCATCTTTTTACCTCTATTCAGAGACTTTCGATTAAATGCAGGAAATGACCCAAAAACCAAATGAGGTTGCACAGAATTCTGAGAAGTCAGAGGTCATGAAAGATGAAAAACCATGACGTAGAAAGGAAAGCAGAAAAGAAAGCCAACATTGCTCAGACAGGTTTCTTTCCAGAGAAGGAAAATCTGGTCCCTCTGGAGAAACAGCTGCACGCTCCGAATGGTAAGATAATAATGCAGAGTCAGGGCTGGACAGAGCCCTCAGTCACAAAACAGACAGATGGAATTGGGCAGAGGATAGAGGAGGAACAACTCCTACATTCTTGGAACTACACAGCAGAAGGAAGCCCGTGTTTTCCCCCACAGCCTCTTTCCAGACCTGTGGGCCAACAGGCACAGTAGAGAGTGCCTCACCGGCAAAGACCGAGTCTTAAGAGTGGCCAGCCCACGGCAGCACCCAATCAAGCTTATTCAATGAATAGATGAGAAGCATAAGGAGTATCCAACAATGTTAGCAGTGGCAAGGAAACTTGTGACTAGTTCTTAGACTTGGAAACTGAGGCATCTTTTGAACAAATTGAGAAATCATCATCACAGTAAACTATTATAACCCACTACTCTAAACTTTCTGATAGCAGGAAATACATCTTCTGCATCTTTGTATCTTAGCTATCTTTGTTTCCTTAATATATCATCAGGATCAGTAGATATTTGTTGATCTGTGTGCCAAACTTGGCTAGTTCAACACACGTTGTCTTCCTGGAGTGGGTACTTCAGATGTAACCATACTGACTGCTACCTTGGATCTTACAAAGTTGGATGACAGAGGCAACCAGGAGAAATACTGCTTTGGGACAAAGATAATCTTTTTTGTTGATTACTTTTTCTGATTAAATGCAGGCATACTGGAAGAGGAAGGAAGATATAAGAAATAAATGGTTTTGCTGCAGATGATATTAATGAAACAAGATTTGAATTTCTAAACCACGGTCCACTAACTACATTTCCTTTTTGATTAGGTTACTTGCTTGGCTGATGAGGAAATACAGCAGACAGTGTATCTCTGGGCTTTAGCAAGACATTTAATAGGATCCCTGAACAGTGTGATAGCAGAATTAGGTGGATTTCCAGCCAGCCATATAAATAGTACTGCTTAATGTCAAGCTGGAGGGAGGTCTATGATGGGCTGCCTCAAGTTTCATTTTCTGTCCTGTATTCACTTGGATGAAAATGGTGAAGTCCTGTGTATCCTATCTGTGGGTGGCATGAAAATGGGAGACATAGCAAAATGTGGGGTGGCAGAATAAAGGTATTTATAAAAGCTCTTGACATTGGGATGATGGTGGCTAAGTCAACTCTAACAGGATGGCATTCTAAAGGGATAAATGTAAGGTTCAATAAGCCAGCAGGGTAAACTACAGGATTGGGAGATGTGGCTTAACAATAATATCCATGGAAAAGACTCAGGGATTTTAGTTGACAGTCAGATGGATTTATCATGAAGCCAGAGAAGCTTAAACTTCAAGGTACCTCATTGACATGGCCCTGTACTTAATTGTGTAATAATAATGTTTCTTTTTCATAAAAAAGCATCTTAAAAAATGTAAATTGCAGAGCCCCTCCAAGGCTGCATCTTTTCCCCACTGACATTTAATGGTGTATGGTGTTGGTCAAGAGTCACTTTTAGACTTCTTTAATAGAAGATTGTATTGAAAACTGTAGACGTCATTGACTCTCACAATCCTAATCTGGTCAACTGACTCCTAACATAGTATGTCCAGTTTGAGTCATGACATTTTAGGGAAATTAGACCAAAAACAAACAAGCAAAATCCTGAAACAAGTTTCCCTTACTGGCTCCTGCCTCTTGGCCTTCTGACTGCTAAACACTGGACCTGGACACTTTCTCTTCCATTAATATGTTTCTCACTCTAGGTCACTGATCACATATCTTCTTGGCTTTATATACCTCTAATATGCTAATGGATTCCAAATTAATATCTCCAGCCCAACTTTTAGTTCCCTGAGCTCTGTTATCATAAATCCAACTGTCTGATTTCATGGCACTAAAACATGACCAGAACTAAACCCCCCGTGCCCCTCCCATCTCCTCTTCTTTTTATTTTATTTTATTTTTTATGTTTAAAGCCTAGTTGGTTTATTTTTTAGAGACAGGATCTTGCTCTGTTGCCCAGCTTGGAGTGCAGTGCAGATTACAGCTCAGTGCAGCCTAGAACTCCTGGCTTCAAGTGATCCTCCCACTTTCGCCTCCCAAAGTACTGGAATTAGAGGCATGGGCCATGGCACCTGGTCTTCATCTCCCTTTCTTGACAGAGGAACAAGTTTGAAGGACAGTGAGCAGGGTTATGAAGAACTGTGGGTAAAAGTGAAGATGATTAATCTGAAAGGGGAAAAACTGGCAGTGTTGGTGAAGGGTATCTAAGACACTGTAGGTGGGAAAGGGATCACATTCCTTCCTTGAAGACACAATGAGACAAATAAGGTAACACTTTCCAACACAGAGACTGAAAAATGTCCCAGGAGATGATGATTTCACCATCCCTGGATTTCGGGGAGGAGTGGGGTTAGCCAGATAATTGTACCGTCTGTAGTTCTGGTTTTGTTAGTTGATCTCAGGTGATTAAGACTCCAAACCCTGAAGCTCAAAGTGTACTGATAGTTCTGTTTTTTCAGTCCATTTATTTTTAGCTGTTCTTGTATTTTTTTAAAAGGCATCATTTTTGTTTGTCCCAAATTGTGGTTTTTGTTTCCCTGGAGTTAACTAGTATGTTTCAAGGACTGGATAAAAGGAACAGAGCTGGACTCCAAGTGGTCTTCAAGGTCTGTTTTGTTATTTAGTTACTCAACCCTTTTTCCAAGGCAACAATGGGCAATCCTAGCTCCACAAGGCTGATAACCACCGGTCTAGTCCAGTGATTTTCAATTCACTTCAGCTGTGGCATCCCTTCTTCCAAGTCCACAATGTAAAACAGAGGCCGAGTTGCTTTGGCTGGGGCAGGAGGAAGAGTGAATTTGACCCAGTGTCCTTCCTCTTCCCTTGCCTTCCCCCACCACACGGACACCACTGATCTAGTCTGTTAGGGAAAATCCTAGAGATCCTTTCCCATATATATTAATGATTACTTTCTCCAAAGTACCAGCAAAGGGAGGTTCTGGGTGGCAGAAGAGAATATGACAGTCTCTGACTGTAATGAAACCTGCCTGAGTATAATGAAAATGTGTGTCCTCCAGAACCTACCCCAATGATTATAAACCCTGGGGTTTATAATCTGCCCGGGGTTTATAATCATTGGGGTAGGTTCTGAAGGACACACATTTGATTCTGCCCTTCCATGGAACTCGAGTTCTTCAGTTAGGGCAATTTGTTTCTTCTGTAATTAGTGGCAAAATCTGATACGTGCACATTCCATGGTGCTAAAATTTTGCTTCCACAATCTAGTAAAAATGATGAAGCAGCAATATTCATAACAACCTTATTTAAAGAAGGGGAAGAGATATATTATTTGAGATGCAAATATGCTGAATCATGTTTCTTCCTTATTTAAAATCTAAGCATGACAAACACTTTTCTTTATATAATTTCCTTTGTTTGGTTTTTCAGCAAAAAAGACAAACCAGTGACTTGGGTAGAAACCAAGCACTAGAAAATAACTACAGAACTGCACAGGAATGTGGAAAGGTGCCCATGTGCATGTAAATGAGCTACAAGCAGGATACTTAACTGCTCACCATGTCACTGGGCCACGTCCAGCTTTCTGCAGCTTTCTCTTTTCCCTGAGGCAAGATGCTAATAATATGTGTGACCCCAGAGCTACTAGACAAATGCCCACCTGCCTCTGGGTACAACAAGCACATGGGGACATAATGTTGCAAAAGATTCTGACATTTTAGTGATCAAACAACAACTTCAGGATAGTAGGCAGAGAGAGAATTGTAGTCCTAGCTTTGGAATTTCAATGCAATCGAACAGTGGTTTATTAGGCCTTCACTACATGCAGGTGCAATGGATACTGAGATGAATGAGATACATGGAGGGTAAACTCTAGCGGCTTTGGAGGAAGACAGGGCCAAAGCTTGCATTTTGAAGTGGTAAAGATGCACCAACTGTGAGTGAGCCCTGAAGCCTCTGAGAAAAGAGCTGCCTGCCTGGGGGATCCCGTCCTGGTGTGTGTTTCAAGATGCAGATGATACCACACCTTCTGAGAACTGGGGCTTCACAATGTTCCTTTTCACAGTTTTGCATTCTCCCCTCCCCAGTGGCTGGAGAGTGAACATTATTATGCCATCTGATCAGTAGTTTGTCCTTTTTTGTTTGTTTGTTTTTTGAGGCAGAGTCTCACTCTGTCGCTCAGGCTGGAGTACAGTGGCACGATCTTGGCTCACTGTAACCTCTGCTTCTCGGGTTCAAGCAATTCTCCTGCCTCAGCCTCCCGAGTAGCTGGAACTACAGGTGTAGCATGCCACACCCAGCGAATTTATTTTGTATTTTAGTAGAGACAGGGTTTAACCGTGTTGCCCAGGCTGGTCGTGAACTCCCGAACTCAGGCAATCAGCCTGCCTCGGCCTCCCATAGTTGCTGGGATTACAGGCATGAGCCACCATGCCTGACCTGATCAGTGGTGGTGGTGTTGTTTTTGTTGTTTTGAGATGGAGTCTTGATCTGTCGCCCAGGCTGGAGTACAGTGGTACAATCTTGACTGACTGCAACCTCTGCCTCCCGGGTTCAAGCAATTCTCCTACATCAGCTTCCCGAGCAGCTGGGACTACAGGCTCACCCCACCACGCCCAACTAATTTTTTGTATTTGTAGTAGAGATGGGGTTTCACCATATTTGCCAGGCTGGTCTCAAACTCCTGACCTCATGATCCCCCCACCTCGGCCTCCCAAAGTGCTGGGATTACAGGCATGAACCACCATGCCCGGCCTGATCAGTGTTTTTAAAGAAGCCTCTAGGTGAGCCACATGAAGTTGGGCAGTGTGCTTACAGTTCTTGCCAGTGATGAAAAGTACAAACAGAGCTCTCTGTGAACCACAGGACTAAGGAAGATTAAATGCAGAAGGACACACGTGGCCCTTCACAGTACACATGAGACAGATAAGCCACCATCTCAGGAAGATGGTTCTAAACAGACGTGGTAACTCTTCTTACCAGAGCACCCCTCAGTCCCTCCATGTACAAAACTGCTATCCACCACAGGCAGGCCCCTACCTGCTATGGGGACGGGTCTGAATTGTTTCTGTAACTGCTATAAACAGATAAACTAGATAAACAAGGTGCATTACTTTGGAAATTTCCCCGGCCAGGATAAATTCCCAAGCAGAAATAAGCACATCAAAATATTTGATCTCATTTTACCAAATACCACTAATTTCACACAGTTTTCAATACGTCACATGTGTCATCTTTGAATAAGATAGGCATTAGAAATACGAATGATCCAGCTTCGGTCCAGCTTCAGTCCAGCTACTTTAGCCATCTTTTACTTGAGTGACAGACGTGCCCCATTTTCCTACGTGCCTCCTTTTCTAGAGCCCTCTCTGTTTTGTGAGCTGTTCAAACAGTCCAAGTTCAAACACTGGAACCAGGCATTAAAGTAAGAGAAATCTGAAATAATTAGGCCTGGAAAAGAAGGTGCCAAAAGCCCAAGATATCTTTGGAGTATTCTTTCAGAAAACAGGAAACATAGGTTTTCTTTCGGGCGCTGACATTTCAAGTTTCTCCATCATTTTTACCATCTGTAAAGTGTTGACTGTTCCAGCCCCTCCCATCTATAGCTGAGACACATTAAGAATGATTCCAATTAATTGTAAATGAGTGCTCTAAATTCTTTTGGCAATGAGCCATAGAACTAAAGTATTTTGGATCACGCAGTGTTGCTTATTTCAGGAGAGCTGTGAGGCTTCCTCCCCTTCTTCTGTCTCCCCCAGTGCCCTCAGAGTAACCTAAGGCAACCAAGCAACTAGAAGCACAGATGTTCTCAGACATGAACCTACCTCTTGATCAGTGAAAATCTCTATGAAGTTCTGGAAGGAGAAAGAGCCGGACTGGAGAATGAGTTCTCCGGTATTTTCAAAGCACTGCCCAGTCAGCACGAGCAGCTTGTGTCGGGCGGCATCAGTGATCATTAGGCGCACCTGAAATAGAGCACAGTGCGTACCCTGAGCCATGGGCAGGGCTGCCATCCTACCTTCAGGACAGGGCTGGCCTTTGCAGCCATGGGAGTTTATTACCAGCAAAAAGCATTCATTCCCCAAAGGTCTAATTTCTCCTGGGGGCCAGAAGAACACCAGGAGGGTTGAATGGATCCCTGGCTATAGGATCATCCACAAAGCCAAAAAGTGTAGTTATCAGTTTGCCCATGAATGCCATTTTCAACGTTTCTCTACAACTAAGACAGTAGTGATAGTTGACTTTCTCCCCCTACTTTCTTTTAAAGCAGTCTTCACAGCTGGTAATCATTTGTTCCACAGCTGTTCGGAAATGTCTGCTAGCAGCATGTAGTCTGCAAAACCAGGGAAGACGTGGAAATACCTCACAGGCTGAGTCATCATGTACGGTCCAGGTTCCCCAGTGGCCTCCTCAGGAAGTATAGGGTTCCAAACTAGGGTCCCAAACCAACCCCTCCCAAACAGCATCTCTTCCCTTCCAAGGTGTGCAGCAAGCACGCAGCTCCAAGTGCAGTCTCCAATGGCACCAGCAAGATGCTTGACATTGCAGATAAAGAAAGGGCGGCCCCTAAACAGCAATCTTTGAGAGAATTGCAAATGGTTTGCACTAAAGAACTCTCTGTGAACTTTTAAGTGGCAGGAAGCCAGCTGTCCTTCAGCAAACACCACTCTAAGCACCAAGGTATCCGTTCTGAGCCTGGTTCAAGAATGTGCACATACTACTTGCCAGGCATCGTGTTAACCACTGAGGGGAGGATGCAAAAGTAAACAGACCATGACCCCTCACCCAGGCACCCCACAGTCTAATCATGGAAAAACACATGTACCTATGTCATTGTTTCAGTCCCGCCTGCTCCACTGGCAAGCCTGAATTCCTTTTATAAAATCCTTATTTTTCCTTTCTCACAACTCTTTCAGGCAGTTTGCCTGGACCTATATTCATTCTCCAGCTTTTTTTCTGAGACAGGGTCTCACTCTGTCACTCATGCTGGAGTGCAGTGGCACCATCTAGGCTCACTGCAACCTCTGCCTCCTGGGCTTAAGCGATCCTCCCATCTCAGCCTCCTGGAGTAGCTGGGACCACAGGCATACACCACCATGCCCGGCTAAGTTTTGTATTTTAGATAGAGACAGGGTTTCCCCATGTTGCCCAGGCTGTAATTCTCCAGTTTTTTTCAAGTTGTAATTACTTCCTGATTCTGTCAGTAACAGAGATTGCTATCCCATCACTTTCCTCAACTTTGCAGCTGCATGGATTGTCAGAGGCCCTGCTGATCTAAAGCAGGCAGAAGTAAGTCAGAACAGGTGACATCATGACAGCCAAAAAGTGGAAGCAACCCAAGTGTCCATCAACTGAGGAATGGATCTACAGATATGGGCTATCCATACAATGGCATTGCTCAGCCCTGAAAAAGAATGCAGTACTGACACATGCCACAGCAAGGGTGAACCCTGAAACCGTGAGGCTAAAATAAGCCAGACATAAAAGGTCACCTATTATATCATTACATTTATATGAAATGTCCAGAATTGGCAAATCAGGACAGGCAGGTTCGTGGTTGTCAGCATGGGGAGGAAGGGAGGGTAACTAACTGCTGATGAGCTCAGGGCTTTTGGGGCATGATGGACATGTTCTGGAATTAGATAGTGGTGATGGTTGCAAAACTTTGTAAATACACTAAAAACCACTGAATTACATACTTTAAAGGGATGGATTTTATGGTCTTTGAATTATAGTTCCATTAACAAAAACAGGATACAGTCACAGAGATGCTCGAAGCGTGGGCAGAAGGGATACTGCAGTTAATGGAGGCTCCCAGGGACTCTGGCTACTTTAATGTCCAAGAAGCAACTCAGTCTCAAAAGCACTCAACTGTAATAAAGGAAGTGGAAAGTGGAGCAATAGCAACTCCTCTGGCCTGGGTGATCAGGGGCTCTTGGCCTCAACCAAGTTCTTATGTCACACTGGGCTCCAAAATACCCAGTTACTCACTATAGCAACAATTTCATATGGTGGTCATAATAACAATCACAGCTAATATGTATATTTCAGTCATTATGTGCCACGCTCTTGTCCTAAGTACTGGGCACTTCTAAGCACAACATTAAATATGAGCATTAAATGTAGGAACTATTATGACCTCCATTTTACAGAGGTGCAAACTGAAACAAAGACAGTAAATAACTTGCTTGAGGCCCCCAGCTAGTAAGAGGCAGATGTGAGATTATAAACCCAGGCGACCTGGTGCCAGCCCATGCTCCTGACCATTATGCTATCCTGTCTTTCCACAGGAGTGTGCAGGAGAGCTCTGAATGGGGCTTGCATCTGAGTCACCATTCTTCTCCAGGTTTGTTCTGTATGTCCTGGTCTGAGGGCTTGCAGTCTATTTCCCCTAATACATCCCTACCAGACTCCATCCCAGCAGCACTCCCCACCTCCCCCCACCCCCACCCCGACCCCGCATAAATACCCCAAATTCCATACTCCCTTTCCTGGACAAAATCTTACAATTCTAGCTATTGTCTTCCACTTTGTCCTCACCAAGAGGAGCAGTCTGGGTGGCACCAATGCAGGGAACCAGCCACTTATTGGGGGTGAAGAAAGAGCTCTGAACCCAGGACTTCTCTCTGTTGTGTCCCTCTCCTGCCCCCATTTGCCTAGCCCTTCTAATCCGCTGGGTTCCTGTCCAGGGTGTGGGGCCCACTCCCAGATACTGCAGAGCTGAATGCTTACCTCGGTGCTGACTGCTTCATCGGAAGGGTTGATCAGGACCACCGTTTCTAAAATGTCACTTCGATGATGAAGGATCTTTTGTCCTGCAGGCACAAAGCACACACAAAAGAGGAGACCTTTAGCTTTTCCAGATGAAAACTGCCCTGCCTGCTCCTGGGACAGCAGAGGAATTTCTGCCTCCGAGGTGGTACACAGCACCGGGATTCTCTACATCATCCTGGGAAACACAATTGGTGCTATGAAAAAAGAGGGTGTAGCCACCAGCAGGTTCCTCTCGGAGCTGGGTTTGCGTGGCGGGGGCTCCTCCCGTTCTCACACTCTCCAGTTTTCAGGGTTGGTCTAGGCAGCCTCCTTGCAGTAATGGCGGTTTTTTCATCTGAAACAAGGGTGGGTGCCAGGAAAACTCAACGGGGCTCTTGACATTTCCTTTCTCATGGTAATTGGGGATGTTTCTCCATATCAGCCTTTCTTCTGGTGAGAACTGCACTGAGATTAATTAGGAGCCTTATTGTGAAATGAATGACATCTAGGAACCCCAGCTAACAATTAGCCCAACAACCAGAATGGCTGTCTGAGGCAGGCTTACAGTCTGCTGGAGTATTCATCAATTAATTCACTTGCTCATAGGAAACCGGAGGCGCTGTAAGCAAGTGGAAAATGAAGAACAACCCTCCCACGAAACAGAGTGGCCAAAGTGCCCCTAAAAATATGCACAGTGGACGGAGAACAACAAAGCAAGGCACTGCATGTGATGACCGCCTGTCTAAGATGGGCTGAAACCCTGCAGGGCTGTGGCTTTACATCCCTGACTCCCCCCTCCCCACCACAGGTCCCAGGGTCATCTGGTGGCTGAATCAGCCCTCCAGTCAAAGGGTACAGAGACCTGCACATGACCTTCTATGAAGACTCTCCCTCCCTGGACAATGGGATGAAATGATCAGGTAGATGTGTGGCTAGAGTTGATGATACATGCTCTGGCAGCTGCTAAGGACAGGGAAGGGGGTGTTCCCTCTGAAATGTGGGAGGGAGACACATGGTTTTGAGTAGATACAGACATGTCTGCTGCTTGGAAGTACAGTGACCGTCAGGCAACAGGAGGAAATGGAACAGGATCTGAGGGAGACAGACACCAGAGGAGAGAAATACGAGAGGAGAGAGTGACCAAAAGCAACTGTTTTCCAGAAAAGTACTTCAGCAGTTCTTTGAAAAGCTAAAATAGAATTACTACATGACCCAGCAAATCCCACTTCCATGTGGAATTGAAAGTGGGAACCCGAACAGATGCTCGTATGCCAGTGTTCATTGCAGCACCGTTCACAATGGCCAAATGGTGAGACAGCCCAAATGTCCATCTATGGATGTTGGGTAAAATGTGGTATATCTATACAATGGAATATCATTCAGCCATAAAAACGAATGGTGTTCTGATAATACCAAAACATGGATGAACCTAGGAAACATTATACTAAATGAAATAAGCCAGACACAAAAGGACAAATATGGTGCTTCCACTTATATGAAATCTCTAGAATAAGCAAGTTCACAGAGAGTAGATTAGAAGGTACAAGGAACTAAGGGAAGGGGAATGAGAAGTTATTGCTTAGTGGGTACAGTTTCTGTTTGGAGTGATGAAAATGTTTTTAAAATAGAAGTGATAAAGACCAGATACAGTAGCTCATGCCTATAATCCCAGCACTTGGGAGGCTGAGGCAGGAGGATTGCTTGAACCCAGGAGGTCAAAACTACCCTGGGCAACAAAGTGAGACCCCATGTCTACGAAACATAAAAATAAAAAAATTAGCTGGGTGAGGTGGCACACACCTATGGTCCCAGTGACATGGGAGGCTGAGGCAGGAGAATCAGCTGAGCCCAGAAAGTCGAGGCTGCAGAGAGCCAAGAACATGCCATTGCACCCCAGCCTGGGTAACAGAGCAAGACTATCTCAAAAATAAATAAAATTAAAAAAATAGAGGTGATGGTTATACAACCTTGTGAATGTAATTAATGACACCAAACTGTACACTTTTAAAATGGATAAAATGCAAATTTTATTTTATATATATTTTATCACAACTTAAAGAATTAATAATATACCAAAAACATTCACTAGTATACTATAAATTGGTAAATTATATGGTACAAAAACTAGAGCTCAATAAAGCAGTTAGAAAATATGAAAACATAAAGCAGTCCAGGATACACTGGTTCTTTTTCCTTTAAATCAGGAAGGATCAGAAGCACTACAGAATCAGCAACATGTTGAAATACTCACTACCTACCATCATCACTGTTACCAAGCCCATTCTCCCCCACCATCTTACTTTCCCTAACAGCTAACATTTCCCAATAAATCCCACATCCCAGATAGAAGCCTAAACAGAACAATAATGGTGTCAAGCACTGTTCTAAGACTTCACACGCAAGGCTTTGTTTAATCCCCAGAGGAGCTCTGTGACATAGGTACTATGATTATCCCCCATTACTGTTGAGAGCCATGAGTCTACAGAAGATAATTAACCTCCCCAAAGTCACACAACTAGTGAGTGGTTGAGCCAAGCTTTGGACCCCAGTCATCTGGATCTAGAGTCCTTCTGCTTCACTGCCTTATGGGGTTGGCTACTAGAACTAGGATTTGGAAAAACAGACGAGGCACAGACACTAAATGCCAAGGGACAGTTAGGGAAAGGTCCAAAGGAATAAAATCAGAGATGCGCTTACAAAAGCGAGAAACCAGAAAATATTAGAAGAAGAATATTGGCCAAAAAAGGCAAGGCTGGCAGAATATCCCACAAACAAGAAGTTAAAATTGAGAGAAAATATGTGATGTCTTATTCCAAAAGCCTAAAAATAAATATCAAAACAGGACAAAGTCTCACAGTTTGAGCAGACAAAAAACTGAGGCTTAAGAAGAATAAACCACAGGAAAGGAATTTCATTTATTATGAACGCTAAAGACTGTCATTCAAGGGACATTGCTTTTTGGCTTTTTGGTTGCTTTTGGTTTTAACAACCATGTGCATTTAAAGCTAAAACAAAAGAAAATCAAATTAAATAAGCAAATGATAAAATGAAAATTGGCAAAACACATGAAACTGTCCTCTTTCTAGGTCTTTCCTTCAGTGGTCTCCTTGAAACAAAGGTTTCAAGTCTGCTGGAGTATTCATTAATTAATTCACTTGCTCATAGGAAACTGGAGACACTGTCAGCAAAAGGCACTAGGTTGAGATGAAATTAAGCAAAAGCTTCAGACCAAGGCGAAGGAATAGTCATTTATTTGGTCACAATTTTGTTGTGAGCACCCAAAGCGTTTCAGGCAGCGCAATATCCGGGTATGACTGTCATCATGTCTATATTCTGCAGGAATCCATACAAGTAGACTTGAGCAAGGTACATGAAGTGGCTCCCTCTGCCCCTGATGGCAATGAAATCAGAGCCCCCTTCTTTCTGAAATGATTCTACCAACACCTCAGCCCTACTAACGGCACCCTTCAAGACCCACGTCCAGGCGACCACAGCCCACCTCCTGCCTCTACAGCACGCGCTTCCCCAAACACACAGTGAGCTCGCCTGCTGCCGAGGTGGCCCCTGGCAAGAGGCTTCTTACCATCCACCAGCAGTTTCTTTCCTCTTTGGCTTCATCACTTGCAAACAAAACAAATGCCACGTGACAGCTGCCATTTACCTCCACTCCTTCCAAGTCAATCTTCAGACCAGTTTGCCCAGGAATCCAACTAACGATGTTCTCTTTTGTCCATCTTTGGAAATATTGAGAGGAATGGCACAGACGTGCACCAAGATGCCATGGCTGCTCCTTCAACAAAAGCCTTTTTATAGGATCGGATTTGAATAAAGGAGGGGATTTAAAGGAAGAGAGAGAAGCTTCTAGCTCTTGTCACGGCCAGACTGTTGGCCAGATTCTTTCCCGGGACGACGTAACCTGGGGCTGTGCCGCCCCAGCATCTGGCCAAGCCTGGCACAGAGAGGGGCCCTGACTCGCCCCCACCCCTGGCATCCCTGTGGGTGCCAGCTTTCCTGCGGCAGGCAAGCGGGTTCTCAGCGCAGGCGGCTGATGCTCACAAAGTTGCATATTTGGGGAATGTTTCACACTGGGAAACGGGCCAGGCATTCTGAAGGGAGGCCACCACCCGGGTTTGTAAAGGTCTCATTCAGTTGCTTCAGAAAAGAAGTTCCCAGGAAAGAAAGGCAGCCGGTTCCAGTCTCTCTCCCCACCATTGTCATCTGCATTCTCCTTTCAACACCTCACAGGGAAACCCTTAGGCAGCCCCATGAATAGTTAACTTTCCTCCGCATCGGTCTGGGGGCAGCAAAAGCTGGGGCTCGACCTGGAATGATTGTGTCACTTATTGCTTCATAAGAAAACGCCTTTGAGTGCTTCCCCCACAACTCAGCATGATTGTGAAGCCCCGACCTGGGTGGGGGCGGGGGGCGGGGGCAGTGGAGAAGACTGTGTGTGACAAAAGGGGTCTGCGCCACCTCAGAATCAAAAGAGGACGGTCTGGGGACCCGCGACGCAGCAGGGGCCTTGCAGACAATGAGACTTTTGTTGGTGCTCTCCCAAAGCTGTGTTTGGAACTCAAAAGGAAGCCTGTAGTTTTCAGTTATTGCTGGGATTTTCTTCCTTTTAGAAAATGCTACAGATTAATTGAACCTATGTGTCTTCTAAGGTTGGGCTTTTTTAGTAGCTTATGTTTTACTATATTCAGGTGATTCTGAAATCTCTTAAAACAGAATATTATTTTCTATGTATGTAAATTTCTAGGATACTTGCGGGATCTATTCTCCACTGCATTTAGGATTTATCTACACACACACACACACACACACACACACACACACACACACACACACACCCCTCAGAGGCTTCACCCTGGTTTTGGAAGAAGGAAATAGAAATGGTAATTGAAGAATAAAGCCTCTGATTTCTCCTCAGTATGAAAGGGAAATGATGAGAAGGGTCCTGAAAAATTGGTAACCAGGGCTGAGGGGCAGGGCAGGGGCAGGGGCTTTAGCCAGGAGAAAAGCCCTCCTGCCCCCATCTCTGCCTCTCTGCTGTCAGCTCCTGCTGCCGCCCTGTCTTCACCTACCAACCCCTTCCAGCCCCCTGCCCATATTCAACACTGGAATAACTTACAATGTGAAGATTCTGAAGTTAGAGAGAAAAATGTGTGAGATAAAAAAGGATTGGGTTGATTTGGCTAAAAGTAAAATGTGGTTGATCAAGAAAGACCACAAGCACTAAATATATTGATTTTAAAGTCTGTTATCAGGCCGGGCGTGGTGGCTCATGCCTGTAATCCTAGCACTTTGGGAGGCCGAGAAGGGAGGATCATGAGGTCAGGAGTTCAAGAGCAGCCTGGCCAACATGGTGAAACCCTGTCTCTACTAAAAACACAAAAATTAGCCAGGCATGGTAGTGCATGCCTGTAATCCCGGTATTCAGTAGGATGAGGCGTGAGAATTGCTTGAACCTGGGAGGCAGTGGTTGCAGTGAGCTGAGATTGAGCCACTGCACTCCAGCCTGGGTGACAGAGTGAGACTCCGTCACCAAAAATAAAAAAGTCTGTTTTCATTAGAAGGAAGGAGGAAGGGAAGGAGGGAGCAGGGAGGAAGGGTGGCAGGGAGGGAGGGAGGGAAGGAGGATAGGTTGGGAGGAAGAAAAAAAGGGAGGGAGGAAGGGAAGTAAGAGAAAATGACAGTGGTCAGATTTATTCAACTCAACCTTGTCACCAAAGTGGATTTTTTTGAGAGGAAACCTCTAACCTCTAACCCCATATACAAAAAAACACTCCCGAGGCTAAAATTTAGCCAAATGGATAAGAGTAAGAAATGAAAGGTGCTGGGCACAGGAACTAAGAATTATTTTTTTTTTTTTTTTTTTTTTTTTTTTTTTTTTTAGACGGAGTTTCGCTCTTGTTACCCAAGCTGGAGTGCAATGGCGCGATCTTGGCTCACCGCAACCTCCGCCTCCTGGGTTCA
>CAUYOR010086354.1:0-26514 GCA_963573925.1 Callimico goeldii
TCTCCACGTTATCCCTCCCCCACCTCCCTACCCCAGCTGTCCCTCCTCTGTTTTCCCCAAAAGACCCCAGTGTGTGATGCTCCCCTCCCTGTATCCATGTGTTCTCATTGTTCAACACCCACCTACGACTGAGAACATGCAGTATTTGATTTTCTGTTCTTGTGTCAGTTTGCTGAGAATGATGGTTTGCATATAAACATTTTTAAAACCAGATAAACATATAGACAAATACCTTACAGTTTTTATCTTAAAAATTTTGTGATGAATAAAACATAGTAATATAAAGTCATTAGCTTATGAAAAGAGAATTGAATCCAAAATATTTGTCTGACCAAATGGAGCAAGGTAACCTCTGAGGCTTTTCATCTGCCCAGATAGCTGGCCTTATGAAAGCTGTGAACCAAATTATGTGAGAAGGCTTAAAAGATAAAAGTCACTCTAACGAGTTCTGTGCAGTATTTCCTTGGCTCTAATTCCTCATCCTTGAAGATAAGAGTGTTGCCTTTCCTTCTAGTTCAGGGAGTGTGTCTTTTATATGGGAATTGCATCTTTTGCTTTTAAGAAACAGCATGAAGGTCAAATGATTTTGTTTTGTACCTGCTGTTTTTCAAGTGTTGTTACTTATATAGTCAGTATGCTAGAATAGCCAAGGCGTGGCGGAAAATAGACTTTAGCTTGAGGAGGAGGTGTGGGAAGGTGGGCAAGCCTCCCATGGGGAGAGTGCCCAGCTGGCTTTGAGGTGGTGTTTTGCAGCAAGGCAGTCCTTGAGTACTGGGTGCAATATGGGGCTCTGAGTTACCCACTGAGATACACAACCTATCTGGACCATCTGATTTTAAGTCGGAGTCTTTTTGTGTTGGTCTAAGAAAAAAAAACTGTTTCAATGACCTCCATAATGTTTGAATGTGTCACCAGCCAGAGTCCCAGAAGAAGGGAACTATCTTAGCCCATCTTTGAACTTTGAAAGCCCATACTTTAAATTAATGTATCGAGGCAAGTCAGTACTAAGGCCAAATACATAAAAGCAAAATATCAGGTGTATGAAACGAAACCAAAGAATAAAGTACGTGCTCATTGGAGAGGACAACGCAGCCTTCTTTAGCAGGAGGGAAAGACCCTCATAAATCAGGAGAAGAAAATCACTTGTATTAGTCTGTTTTTGCGCTGCTGATAAAGACATACCTGAGACTGGGTAATTTACAAAAGCAAGAGGTTTCATTGGACTCACAGTTCCACATGGCTGGGAGGCCTCACAATCATGGCAGAAGGCAAGGAGGAGCAAGTCCCATCTTGCATGGATAGCAGAAAACAAAAAGAGAGAGAATTTGTTCAGGGGAACTCCTCTTTTTAAAGGAGACTTATCATCAGATCTCATGAGACTTATTCACTATCAAGAGAACAGCACAGGAAAGACTTGCTCCCATGATTCAATTACCTCTCATCAGGTCCCTCCCATGACATGTGGAAATTCAAGATGAAATTAGGGTGGGGACACAGCCAAATCATATCACCCTCCTTAATAGGAGACCTCAGCAGCCAGCGGGGAAAAGACTGCTCACAAACAAATCCCAAATAAAACCAAAGAACTCAACCAAGAGAAAAATAAGACTTCAACTCAAGAAAGAGTCATGGGACCAGGAGAGGAGGCAACCCCTAGAATCCAGGGGCAGGGACACTCCAAGAGCCCCAGTGTGGGCACCCCATCCAATCCTTCCAGGGGTGTTGATCTTTTCAAGGTGAGTCTGCTTCAAACCCCACTTCTGACACCAGATTGTTTCAACATACAAAAAGGTAGAGATGAATCTCTAAATAAGAAGGTTTTGTTTGAAATAATATACAAGATGTAGGATTGCAATCTGGGACATTGATACAGACCAGGGAAGCCTCTGGTGGGTCCAGAGAACAAGGACAAGTTAGGGTTGACTGGAAAAGAGGAGTTGCCCCAAGTTGTTTTGAAAGAAAGTTCATGGGCACTGGCAGTGGCTTGCAAGAGCTGGCACATGCCAGTGGGCAAGTGTGGGCAGTTGCTGGGTGTGACTGGCAATCTTGGAGCTAGGGTTAGGCCCTTGTCATGTTGCATAGGGCTTGGGTGACAGTGTGCCAGACGGGTGTTCTTGTGTAAGCTGGGGCCGTCCTGGTGCTACTGGTTGCCCTCGTGTGACTCATTCGTGAGCTGCAGTTTGGGAAAATTTCTTGTGAGAGTTTCTGTTACAAGGCAAATGGTGCATGGGACCCCTGCCACTTCCCTGGCCCTATTTGTCAGAGTTTGGCACAAGTGACTCCACTTTGAATATGACAACTTCCACGGTGTGCTATGTGCACTCCTTCTGTAATTAACTGGAGTTTATGGCTCTTGACGTGGGGTGAGGGTGGATGCATGGGTGCACCCAAGTGCCTAGGCACCACCTGGCATGGAGGAATCCCCCACCTTTCCTAGTCTCCCCCAGTTTCACCTCTTCCCTGCCCACCAGAGGGGACTTCGTTCTGTTCCCAGCCTGGGCCAAGGCTGGATCAACCCCACCCTGGCACAGGCCACCGTGACCCTTGCAGGTTGGGCTGATCCTGCCCATTCTCTGCTTCTCCACACCTTCCCTGCCTGCTGGCACCCCAACTGGGTCATAGCCTTTACCACCCCATTGTAGAGTCCAGTTGCCTGGTCATCAGGTGGACAAGAAGCATCTGTTGCAAGAACAAGTGGAGGAGAGTGAACACATCCCTGGGGATTCTGATGAGGCCTCGGAGAGGGCTGGTCCTGTGGAAGGACCTGAATTATTGAATCCCGTCCCTGCAGGAACGCATTTCCTATCTTAGGCAGGTTGCCAGATTCAACAATTAAAATATAGACTGCCCAGTTGAAGCTGAATTTCACATAAAAAGTGACTTTTTAGTGTAAGTATGTCCCAAATATGGCATAGGACATACTTACACTAAAATATTGACCTTTTTAAATCTGAAATTCAAATTTAACTGCATATCCTGTGTCTATTTCAACTGTACCCTAAAGCATCCTGTACCCCAGGACACCTTGTACCCCAGAGCATCCTGTACCCCAGAAGATCTTGGGCCCCAGAGCATCCTGTACCCAGAGCATCCTGTGCCCCAGAACATCCTGTACCCTGGAGTATCCTGTACCCTGGATCATCCTGTACCCAGAGCATCCTGTATCCCAGAACATCCTGTACCCCAGAGCATCCTGTACCCCGGAGCATCCTGTACCCGGAACGTCCTGTACCCCAGCACTTCCTATACCCAGAACATCCTGTACCCAGAGCATCCTGTACCCAGAACATCCTGTACCCCAGAGCATCCTGTACCCCAGAACATCCTGTACCCCAGAACATCCTGTACCCGAGCATCCTGTACCCTGGAGTATCCTGGATTATGTGCCTCCTTGGGAAGCACTGTGGCAGCATGAAATTTTCTGACTCAGAGGTTGACTCAGAGGCTGAGCACAAGTCCCACTGTGGCAGGGAGGCTTGGCTCTCTCCCCAGCTGATTTCTTTCCATATACTGCTCAGCATGCATTGCCTGTCATACAGCAGAGGCTCAGGCTTCCCAGCCATGGAGGAAACAAGGGGCTGCCTCCCTAGGGACAGGAGGTCCAGGCAGGATGAAGCGTGGTGCAGGAAGTTCCCCTCAAGGGGCCTAGCAGGGCCATAGGTCGGCAGTGAGCAGGTTCTCCCCTGCTTCCAGCCCTGATCAAGCCCGCCCCTTCCCAGTCCTACTCAGCCTCTTAAGAGGTTTGCAAGTCCCTGTCCTCCATTTAGAAATGCCCCAGCTAATGCCCTCTTCTCTGAGAAGGTGTGGTGAGGACTCAGAGAAAGAGGTACTCTCCCGAATTGGAGCATCCTCGAGGCCCCCAGCCTCAGCCCTGGAAGTCGGCAGAGATGGACCACAGAGCTGTCTGCCATGTCTGAGAAGTAGAGCAAAGTGAACTGGCCATCAGAAACAGAGCTTCCTCCTGCTCAGAGGGAACATGAGCCCCATCTATGTGGGCAGAGGTACCCACAGACCTGAGCCCCTTCCAATGCCCCAAATGGTTAGGTCCCAGCCCTGAGACCCCACAGCAGCACCTGCACATCGCTGTGGAGGACAGTCAGAAGGCATGGCTCCCAAGCAGCCCATGCCCATTCCAGAAACAGGAGCAATGGAAGAGAGCTCTGATGTCTCTTCTGTTTACAAGGACACCAGCCCTACTGCATTTGGGACCCGCCATAGTACCTCCCTCTGAAGGCACATTGGGGCTTAGAGTCTTAACACATGAATTTTCGAGGTTGCATTCAGTCCACACAGGCTGCGGCAGGGATGGGAGGTTGGGGTGAACTTGGGAATGTTTGAAACTGAAGGAAATAAATTACGGCCAAGGAACCTACTTTCAACCTTCCAGCGGGTCCCCCTGAGGGCGGCACTTCCTGGCCCTCAGGCTGCAGGTGGCCCCAATGAGTTAGACGTTTGGCTCAGCCTGCTCCAGAAACTGCAGGTGGCTGCACCCACAACCCTGTGGGCAGGACTCTGACCCTCACGCTGGCCCGGGTAGGGGGTGACTCCTGTGCCCTTGGCTCAGCTGCTGCCTCGTGGAAGCTGCTCCTGACACCCTCGCTACATGACCTTGTCAGTTTGCTCTCATCTGCCTTGAACAGAACCAGAGAAGGCATTTCTACCCTGTGTTTGAGGTGAGATTCTGGCGGGGGTTTTATGTTTTCTTTTGTTTTTGTTAAGGTCTGGCTTTTTTTTTTAACCCTCTTTTGTTCATTTCAATTGTATTTTTATTGTAATAAAATATGTATAACATCAAATTTGCTGTTGTGACCATTGTGAAGTGTACAGCTCAGGGGGACCAAGCACAGTCACACTGTCGTGCAGCCCTCACCTCCATCCATCTCCAGAGGTGCTTCATCTTCCAGGACTTCCCATCCACTTCCCGTCTCTAAGGACGTGACTCCTCTGGGGACCTCATAAGAGTGGAATCACAGCCTTGGACCTTTTGCAACTGGCTTATTTCGCATAGCACAATGTCTTTGAAGGTTCACCCGCTGTACCATGTGTTGGAATTTTCTTCTTTTTAAAGAATGAATAATATTCTCCTGCAAGGATCGACCACATCTTGTATACCCATTCATCTGGTGCTGACCACTAGGTTGGGTTTTCTCTCCTGAGCACCTGAGGAGGCCTGAGCCGAACTGGTCCCTCTGCCCTTCTCAGGGAGAGGGGTGGTGTATTCCATCTTTGCTCTCTGCTACACTGTGCATTTGGGCACAGAGAGAAATTCAGATTATGCAAGGAATCGAGCTCTCACCTCAGCACACCTGCTTACAGCACTGAGGCCTCCACTCCCTCTCCCTCCACCATACATTGGGGCCTTGTCCCCTCTGGAACAGACACTGGTCAGCAGCCTGGTGTCATCCCACAGACCTCATGTGTATGGGCCAAAGGTCTTCAACACTGAGGGATGGTCCTCATTAGGGACCTCACAAGGGGTCGGCCTCTGTGTCTGGATGGGCTGAGCCGCGAGCCCTGATGGAGAGTTACCGGGAGGCCAATGTGAGGAAGAACTTCCTGCAGAATGCAGCTCTGGGTGAGGAAGAACTTCCTGCAGAATGGAGCTCTGGGTGAGGAAGAACTTTCTGCAGAATGGGGCTCTTGTGAGGAAGAACTTCCTGCAGAACGGAGCTCCAGGTGAGGAAGAATTTCCTGCAGAATGGGGCTCTGATGAGGAAGAACTTCCTGTAGAACGGAGCTCTGGGTGAGGAAGAACTGCCTGCAGAATGGGGCTCTGGTGAGGAAGAACTTCCTGCAAAACAGGGCTCCAGTGAGGAAGAAATTCCTGCAGAACAGAGGTCCAGTGAGGAAGAACTTCCTGCAGAACAGAGCTCTGGGTGAGGAAAAACTTCCTGCAGAACAGGGCTCCAGTAAGGAAGAACTTCCTGCAGAATGGAGGTCCAGTGAGGAAGAACCTCCTGCAGAACAGGGCTCTGGTGAGGAAGAACTTCCTGCAGAATGGAGCTCTGGGTGAGGAAGAACTTCCTGCAGAATGGGGCTCCGGTGAGGAAGAACTTTCTGCAGAATGGGGATCCAGTGAGGAAGAACTTCCTGCTGGGGAAGAACTTCCTGCAGAACGGAGCTCTGGGAGGAGGAAGAACTTCCTGCAGAACCGAGCTCTTGTGAGGAAGAAATCACCCTGGGAAGAAGTGAGTTCCCTGTCACAGGGGGTATCTGATGGCTGAACGCCCATGGGTGAGGAGTGTTGAAGAGATCTGTGAATTAAAGGGTGGGAGGGATGAGAGGGTCTATGTCGCTTCCAACTCCAGCATCCTCATGGCTTTGATACCCCGGACAGGGTGAAGACGACAAGGCCCCAGTCCTCAAGAAAGGGAGGGGTTGTGCCTACAAGGGAGAAGGATGGGCCCAGGGAACAAGCTCAGAGTCCCCCAGGAAACACTGGCTGAGAATCCAGGGAGTGGTGTCTGTTCCCAGAAAGGAAACAGATCCGAACGGCTGCAGGAGGAAGGCGATGGGATCAGTCACCTTCGGAGCGTTTGTTGTTAACGGACAGAGGTGCTGCCCTCTTGGCTCAGCTTTGTCTGCAATCCTGAGTGGGTGCAGGCGCTAGCCTGGTTGCTGGGAGGCACCGGGCAGGAGAAGCTGTGCTCATCTCTCCTTCGGGTTGGAGCTAGAGCTAATGAAGTCTGGCTCTCTGACCTGCCATGCTGGGCCAAGTGTCCCTGCAGAAAAGGGAAGCGCCACTCCGCCCAGACAAGGCCACAGTGTCGACAAGGGATGGGGTAGATAAATCAGCACAATCCTGTGACTATGGCTATTGGTGGGAATCACTAACAAACTAACAGTCGAGAGGAGACAGACGTAATTTTAGTGTAACAAACAAGAAAGACCAGGTCATTTCTTTATTTTCTTTAAATACATTCAGTTCTAACTTTCGTCCCCCATCTGCCATCAGGCAGGAAACTGAATCTCAGCCAGGCATCAGGAGGGCCCCAGAGCCCTCCCTCAGGTGTCCGCCCTGGTCACTGTGGGGGCACCACTGTCCAACCCAGCAGACGTTCATAGAGTTCAGGAACTCTGCTGCCCCGATGGGAAGCCCAGAGGCCCTGCCTGGAGGCTGGTCCTTCTGACGGCTTGGAGTTCTTCCCTCTGCAGCCAGGCCATCCCCCCAGGGATCCCCAAGTCCCCTCCACACCTGGGACCTACCTCTGAACACCCAGCAAACCTCCACCCTTGGTTTCCACTTTTCTCAAATACAGGGAGGGAAGTTTCTTACAAACGGCTTCTGCTTTTGACCATGTAATATAACTCATGCTCACCTCACCTGGAAAAACAAGGAACATAAAAACCGGGTCACCCCCTGAAATGGGGAGAGGAAAACGAGAGAGAAGACACTAAATCACCTGCCTGAAAAAGCGCACCTCTCACGAGCACCCCGCAGCAGCTGGCCAGGGGCAGCTACTGTCTGAGCCTCACCACACCCAGCCTTTACAGCAGCCCCATGGGGAGTGAGCGATTAGGATCCCATTTCAGAAATGAGGAAAGTAAGATAAGGACATGCTAAGGGGCTCACCAGCAGGGAATGTGACATCAGAAACCCCAGCCAGCCAGCAGAGGTCCAGCGAGAAAGGCTCTCCCACTGTGATGGTTAATTTCATGTCAACCTGTCTGGCTATGGTCCCCGTCATTCATCAAACACTCGTCTGGATGTTGCTATAAAGGCTTTTTTTTAAAAGACATGATTAACAATTAAATCAGACGACTTTGAATAAAGCAGATGGCCTGCTATAATACAGGTGGGGCTTAAGCAATCAGTTGAAGGCCTTAAGAGCAAAGGCGGAGATTTCCCAAAGAAGGGATTCCCCTGAAGACAGCAACATAGAAATCCTGCCGGAGTTTCCAGACCACTGCTCATCAACTGCTCCCCAAAGGCGGAGATTTCCCAAAGAAGGGATTCCCCTGAAGACAGCAACATAGAAATCCTGCCGGAGTTTCCAGACCACTGCTCATCAACTGCTACCCAAACTGCCAGACTATCTATTCTGTTGCTTTGAAGAACTCCAAGTATAACACATACCCATCTCCACATGGACGGTGTGGGGAGATTTCCCAGAACCCCATCTGGCAGCAGCCGCACCATCAGCCCCCACCCCTTGCCACTTCTAATGCCACTTGCTTTCCCTGTTAGCATTTATTATTTACTTAGGGTTCAAGTGAACCTTGATCTAAACACATCCCTCTTAGCAGAGAAGCTCCAGTGATGCATAAGTGTGTGTATGTTGATTTGAGTCCTATTTATTTATCTTTCAAAATATTGAAAGGGTTTTTTCTTCTAAATGTCTTTCTACTGACAAGTTTTGATCTGTCTTCATTGTTCTGTAATTGCCACTGAGACGTGGTATTAGTGGTGATGAAAATCCCCATTGCATTCCTCTTACTGAATGTTTTAGGGAAAGAAACGTGATATAGACCACAGGCATCCATACTGGAGACTGGACGTCACCACGCAGGCCAGCGAGCTAGGTAGAGACAGTGTGCAGGTGGGGGCATGTTGGCTACAAACAGGCGTCCCCAGTCAGTTGGGTCACTGTGGGGAAAGCCAGCTGAGACATTTACCTGGACCCAAATAGTCAAGGAGAAGTTTGAAAAATACTACAACCCACGGAGGTAGCTGCATGTAGTCATACCCTAAGACAGAAAACTTAAGAACTAGAAAACGTTGTTTTTTCCAAGACTATAGCCGAAATCTTAGGGAGATGTACTTTCTCTGAACGCTTCGTTTTAACAAGCATCATGCGTTCATGACAACTCAAAACACTCTAGATCGCGATGCACTATCAGGATTTGCATTTGGGGGTGGATTTGTTTTTATAGACATGAAAATGTTGGGTCTGTGTGGTGTTTTGAATGTTATAATCCTCTTTTATGCGGGGAGAGGGGTCAGTGTAGACAGGGGGTTGAGCAAGAAGGAACCTGGAATGGACTTGTGGTAGATCAGGCTGCCAGGCGCAGAAAGGGACAGTCAGGGCCAGGTGGCTGAGCCAGACAGGATCGGGTCCCTCAGATCCTTCGAGAAAGGACTCCCAGTGCAGTCACCTTTGCATGCACTGGGCGAGCCATGGAAGGCGGGTTTGTTTATTGTAGGAGCTCTGAGACCCTCTCGCTGGGAACAGCGGTACTAAGACTCTCCCGGCAGGCAGGAATGCTGGAATAAATATTGTGGGAGGCATTTGCCAAACTCAGGTGGCAAAGTGAACGTCAGCGAAGGAGACAGTGTTTACCCTTGGGGAACAGGTTCCAGCCAGCAGCTGTGGGTTTCCCTGCAGGAGGGACGGCTGAGCCACCTATGGTCTGGCCCCAACGCCCACTGGGTGGGAAGGGATAGTAGCAGGTTCTGGACATGCAGAGCCTCCAGGGCCTCTATGGGAACTGTCTGGATGCTTTGACTGAAAACCATATCATACCTTCTATTGAAATGTAAATTGAGTCAGGCCATCCAATTAAGTTTGCCCCCTAAAGTCAGCCCCTCTTTCCAGCATTCCAGAGGCACACAGACTCC
Source organism: Callimico goeldii (assembly GCA_963573925.1). Lineage (NCBI taxonomy): Eukaryota > Metazoa > Chordata > Mammalia > Primates > Cebidae > Callimico > Callimico goeldii. The sequence goes on from CAUYOR010086354.1 coordinate 9,560, forward strand.
TTTTGCATTCAGCAGCTTCCCAGTGGGTATCACAAGCACAGGAGCTACAGCCAAGCTAAGCACAAGTCCCACAGCAGCAAGGAGACCCAGGGCTGGAACGGGATGCGGTGAGAGTGCCTGCTAATGGGCTCAGCGTCCCAGACTGCATGAACAGCCAGAAGCAGAGGGGCTATAAGAGTCGGCTGGGCATCCCCCAGCCTGAGAATGAGGGCCTCAGCATCCTTCCCTCCTCAGAGAGCCCAGCGGGTGTTACCCTCAGTCTCCTGGGCCGGGGACCTGCTGCACCCTCTCCGCAGACCCCTATGGGTTACACTTGCTCCCCATTCACCTGGACTCAGGAAACATCAGTTCTGTTCCTGGCAGCGCCACTAAGCCTTTGCCTCCTCCCTGCTATGCCAATGCCCATCATATCCCTACAGCTCCCTTCCCACTTGGGGGTTTTGCTAGAAAAATAAATGTGGACACCTGGCCGGGGCTGCCTGCTGAACAGCTGGCTGGCACCCACCCCGTCTCTCCATCTGGGGAGGCTGCTCTGTTCTCTGTCCCCTTTCCCCTGCCCCTCCCACCCCACCGCCCACTCCCCTGCTCCTCCTGGTTCGTTTCTTGCCGGCTAGTTGTAACTGACTACCGTCTGACGTTGTAACTTATGCTCCTGGGTGATCTCACTCTCTGTGTGGCTCTACCCAACACTTATAGTGTAATCGCTACCCCAGGCCTATTCCTTAATTCCCAGAGTCCCCGTTTCTAATAGCCTGAGTGTTCTCCGACCCAAACCAAGCTCACTGCATTCCCTGGTGTCCTTCTCTCCCCATCTCCAGCTCTGCCAGTGCAGTACTCATGCAAAAAACATGAGTGGCATCTCAACCTATCTCTTTTCCTCACACCTCCTGCACCGATTACTCATTGATACCCGTGTCTTCTGCCACCAGGATGGACCAACCAACAGCCTTAATCTCCCTTCCTTCAGTGTGTTAGGATTTGGTACAGCTACCTATAACAAAAACCTCCAAACCGTAGAAATTAAAACATAAGGATATATTATTATCTCACATGAAATAACCGCAGATGGTTAGTCTCTGGAAGAAGTCCTGACTTAGTCTCTGACGTTAAAGGTCTGCAGCCTCCACACCAGAGATTTATCTGGGAGACAGGTATTGTGACTCCACGGATGACTGGGCCCAAGCTACTTCAGGCTAGCTCCTTCCTGTTCCCAGTATGTTGCCTCATTGTCCAAAGGAGCTGTTGAAGCTCCAGTCATCACAACCACATTCCAAACAACATGAAAGGGAATGGAAAGATGAAGGTTATGCTCCCTGTCTTGTAAAGATAGTTCCCAGACACTTCACACAACATTTCAGCTTACATCTTATTGGCCAAAAGCTGACTCCAAAAGAGGTAGAAACATTTTTCGTTTATTTGTGCCTTCAACAAAACTCAGGTCTATTACTGTGGAAGAATAGGCAGAGCAAAGCAATCAGCCATTGTGGCCACGCCACAGCATTTTCTCCAACTGAGCACCAAGATGAAGTACAGCCGTCCCTCAGCATCCATGGGGAATCGGCTCCAGAACCACCCTCAACCCCTGCAGATACCAACATCCAAGGATGCTCAAGCGTCACAGAAAATGGCACAGGCTGAGAGCAGTGCCTCACACTGTAATCCCAGCACTTTGGGAGGCCAAGGTGGGAGGATTGCTTGAGCTCAGGAGTGTGAGACCAGCCTGGGCAACATGCCAAAACCCCATCTCTACCAACAATACAAAAATCAGCCAGCCGTGGTGGCGTGTGTCTGTGGTCCCGGTTACTTGGAAGGCTGAGATGGGGAGATAGTTTGGGCCCAGAGGCGGAGGTTGCAGTGAGCCGAGATCACACCATTGCACTCCAGCCTCAGTGACAGAGCAAGAGCCTGACTCAAGAAGAAAATGGCAGAGTATTTGATAGAACCTATGCACACCCTCCGTCATGCTCTAAATCATCCCTAGATTACTTGTAATATCTAAAACAATGTAAATCGTTGTATGGGGTTTTGTTCTTTTATTCCTTTTCTTACCTTAAATACATTAGTAAATCCACAGCCGCATTCTGTTAGCACGATTACTATATTAGGAGATGAAGAAAGGCAAGTGCTTCTTTAGAAGCAAAACAAACAAGAAATCGCAAACCCCTCCCCCTTAAAAAAGAAAAAGAAGTGACCAGAAGAAAAAAAAAATGAGCCGGGAAATTTAAAAAACTAGGATCCCCAAGTCCGGCAGAGCTCAAAGGGAGGCAGAAAAGCTGGTAGGAAGTAGATGGAAGGCAGCCCATAGGCCTGGAAGCTAAGGCCAAATCCTGTTTCTATGGGGGTGGAGGAGGGAGAGGCCTGGGGAAGCGCTTTCCCAGCCCCAAGAGGAAGCTGACAGTGGAGACTGGACTTGAGTAGCCGCTACTGGTATTTTTAGCTATAATCTCTCCAAAAACCGCATATTAACCTCAGATTCCATTGAATTAAAAAGAAGGTGGGAGGGCAGGTAAATCCATCAAAACTCCTGTAAAACAAGGACTCCAACTGAACTACCATCCGTTAAAGTGCAAACTGCAGGGGCATAGGGTGGCTGGGACTGAGGCCATCTAAAGGCCAGAGGGGAAAACATGCATACGTTTAAAGCAGAGGATGAGTGACAGAAACCGGTCCCTTCTCCAATTAGATCACAGCAGAGCCAAAGATGCAGGCAACCAGTGAAGAATCTCTGGAGTACTCTGGTGTCCCCCACGATAGGGGAAATGCTACTTACAAGGCTGTGTGAGGGGAAACTGGACTTTGGAAGAGGCCCAGAGCCACAGATGACACTCCACCTCCACCTCCGCCCAGGTAGCTAACAAGACACCTCCTGCCTGGTACCTGAGAGCTTGCCTCCCCATTCTCACCTCCACCTAGGAGCACCCACCACGAGGCCAACTCAGGGATACTGCGATGCTTTCAAATACGAGAACTCCAACCAAATAAAAACAAGATGGAAGTGTTTCCTTACTCCCTCCTGCTCTGAGCTTTATTCTCCCCCAGGGCCCTTAATGTAAATGAACTGCAAAGCTTCTTCCTCAACTCCTGGGTTCATCACCTTCTGCATCCTGGGGAGAGGAGAAAAGAGAATGAAGATCAGCGATTGACCAAAACAGAAGGGGGAAGGCATGGTAGACAGAAGTATCTTCTGAAAACATGGGAGGATCACCAGGGAGGAGGAGAAAAGATAAAAAAGATAAGCAAGTCGCTGTCATGTCCCTATAACACAAAGTGAAGAAAGTTTGTTTTAGAAGGTAAGTCCTGGGGGGAGTTGACCTCCAAGCCCCAGAGTAGGGGGTAGGAGGCCAGTGGCAAAGCTGCCTGGTGTTGGTTGCTGAAGCGTTGAAAAGTGCCGCGACGGAACTGTAAGGAGGCAGCCCCTGGGAGCCAGAGCTCTGTGTGCTGGCACGGCAGGGGCTGTGTGCTGAGGGTAGGGATGGAGGTTATTTGTCAGCTCTCGTGCTAGCTCCATACTCGTTGGCCGCTACCCATCCCCTCGGCTGCTACATCACTGACTCTTGTTCCGCTGGGACTGTTCATGGAGATCCACACCCCAGCTTCAGCCTGCTGTGCCTCCCAGATTCTGGGGTTCACTCTTTGGCAACTTTTTAGCTATTACAAGGAGGGAATCATTCTTGTTCATAGCTGTCTTGGCTGAAGTCTCCATAAACAATAAGCTGTTCTCATCTGCATATACCTGGGCCTCTTCATACTCCGCCATACTCTATTTGGCCGGTCAGCTTTGTTCACCACCAGGGAAATCACGAGGCTAGGACTGGCCTGTCGCTGTAGTTTCTTCACACATGTCTTCGCTCAGGCAAAGGTTTTCTGATTAGTAATGTCATAAACCACCATTGCAGCTTGGGCACCCCTGTGGCACGTGGGGGCTAAGCTGTGGTTTCGCTTCTGCCCAGCTATGTCCCAGATCTCAAACTTGACAGTTGTGGCATCTAGACAAATGGGCTGGGTGAGGAAGGCCTCCCCGATGGTGCACTCCTGGTGCTCATGGAACCGCCCTTTGAGAAAACATAATACCAGGCTTGACTTTCCCACTGCAGATTCTCCCAGCAGGACAAATTTGAACTGGCATATTTTGCAGGACCCATTGGTCCTGGGTGTAATTCTGCTGTCATGGCCAGATTATCAGAGTGGGAAAGGGTGGTGCGAGGGGGATGCCGTAAAGGGGAGGGGGGAAGGGGAGGGATTTCCAGACTTCAACAGTCCTGGGGCCCCATCTCCCCTGTCATCCCCAAGCCTGTGTCGAATCTGTACTGGGTTTTTCAGTTTGTATTATGTTTTATTGTTGCATTGTTTTTTATCATTTGGGAATTTTTTTCTGAATACTTTCCATCCATAGATGGTTGAAACTGCAGATACACAACACGCAGTTTTCCCTTTCAGCTGAGGGAATCAGGCTTGCTCAGAATATCCTAGGCAATCTCCCTTGCGTAAAGTACACTGATTGTGTCATGGACATTGAAACCAGAGCAACTCCATCTTGCATAGGTGCTGGTAAATAAGGCTGAGATCTGCTGGGCTGCATTCCCAGGAGGTTAGAGATTCTAGTCACAGGGTGAGATGGGCAGGTACAAGATGCAGGTCACAAAGACCTTGCTGATAAAACAGGTTGCAGTGAAGAAGCCAGCCAAAACTCACTGCTCATTATATGCTAGTTATCATACATTAGCGTGTTAAAAGACACTTCCACCAGTACCATGATAGCTTACAGACACCATGGCAAGGCCCAGAATTTACTCTATATGGTCTAAAAAGGAGAGAAATCCTCAGTTCCAGGAACTTCCCACCCCTTCCCTGAAATTCATGAATAATCCACCCCTTGTTTAGCATACAATCAAGAAGTAACTATACACATGATTAGTTGAGCAGCCCACACGTAGTCATTCTTTTATTCATTTACTTTCTTAATAAACTTGCTTTCACTTTACTCTTTACCTCGCAAATTCTTTCTTGCAAGAGGTCCAAGAACCCTCTCTTGGGGTCTGGATTGGGAACCCTTTACACTAACAATTGTAGGCCTTAATCACACCTACAAAATTCCTTTAGAGCAACACCTACATGACGCTTGACTGGATAACTGGAAACTGGAGCTTCCCCTCCCAGGTTGACAGAGAAGACTGCACAATCGCAGGTGCCTGCCCCATGTTCTACCTGCCCACTCCCTGGAGACGACGCCCACGTGGCCTCCATCCTCCCACCCACATAAGGGGTGCTGCCATGAACACCTTCACACAGGTTACCTTAAGAATCTTGGTGAGAGTCTCTTTAGGATCCATTTGTAGGAGCAGAGCTGCTGGAGCATAGATATGTGTATAGCTAATGTCGCTAATTCTGATGGATTGTGCTAAAGAGTGACTACACTAGTCCATAGTTCCCCTCCCTGCTCCTCACCCCTTACCCCCCCAGGAGAAAGTTTTATCCCTAGATACAAGTGACATTATCCCACTTGCAAACATTTTCAAGCCTAATGGTATGAAGTGAGAGTTTTAATGGGTGTAAAGCGATAGTGTCTTTCAATTTACAAGTTCTTTAATTACCAGTAAGTTTAAACAGCTCTCTTTTTGCAAGTCTTTGATGTTTCTTCTGCTGTCAATTGCCTCTGCATACTTTGCTCATTTTTCCATTAGGGTTCTTGCCCTTCCCTTGTTAATTTCAGTGTTTCCTCTTATAGTCTACTTATTTTTCACTCAATGGTTTTAAACATTACACATCTCTTTTCCCAGTCAACACTGAACAGAAATCTTTATCAGAGTAATACTAAAATCATCAATAGTTTTTTCAGGTATGGCATTTTGGGATTTACAGGTCTTCCTCCACTTCTGTACTACAAAGATATCACTTATATCATCTTCTATTGCTTTAAGGCGGCACCACCTTTGTTGTGTATTCTATTCCCATGTGAAATTCCCAGGCTCTCTCTCTGAGCTCTGTCCTACGTTTCCTTGGCTGTTTTTTTCTTTAAAAAATATCATAATGTCTCTGTTACTACATCTTTACAGAATGTCCTCATATCTAGTAAGACAAGTCCCCTTTCGCACTCCTTTCTATCAGAGATGTTTAGATTCTGACAAATTTTATAATAAGTTTATGAAGTTCCTTCAAAAACACTTCACTTATTGGATGTCTCACTTAATTTAAGAACTATCTTCTTTAAAATATTGTCATCCCATCTTGGAGAGGTGTTCTTTTCGATTTATTCACATCACTTTCTATTATCTAAATACTCTCGAATGATTTCTAGATACATTATATTTTGTTTTTCTAGCTGGTTATTTCTGTTGTAGAGAAACACTGGACTTTTTTTAACTGATCAGGTGTCCATCAACATTAGCAAATTTTCTTTCTATTGTAATCATTTGTTGATTCTATTGGGTTTTCTTGGAGGATGGTTGAATAGTTTGCAATCTTCATCTTGTATTAAAATTACTCATGTAACCAATTCCCTGGAAAGACAGAATCCATACTTCAGCCAGGCGCAGTGGCTCACGTTTGTAATCCCAGCACTTTGGGAGGTCGAGGCAGGCAGATCATGAGGTCAAGAGATCGAGACCATCCTGGCCAATGATGAAACCCCATCTCTACTAAAAATACAAAAATTAGCTGGGCATGGTGGCCTGTGTCTGTAGTCCCAGCTATTCGGGATGCTGAGGCAGGAAAATCACTTGAACCCGGGAGGCAGAGGTTGCAGTGAGTGAAGAGCTCACCACTGCATTCCAGCCTGGTAACAAAGTGAGACTCCATCTCAAAAAAAAAAAAGAACCCATGACCCATCTTTGAACACCAGGCAAAGTGCAAAGAAGTTCAATTACTATTTATCGAATGCATAGGTGAATGGTGGACCATGAGAAGAATGTGCTGAACCTCTCTGAGGTCACTAAGAAAGTGAAAAGTTCTATCGCATTTATTTCTGAAGTTAGGTTGAACAAAAACAAACATGGCTGTAGACGCTCTCCTGAGTGGTTGGATCTGTACCTGGCCCCTTCCCTTGGCTACTCATTATCAAAGAGAAACCACAGCCATATCAACAGACTTAAAGACAATATAGACAAGTGATAAAGGACAAATGATAAAACACGAGAAATTCAATAGTGCAAGGTCACTCAGCACTGAGCGGCACAGTCCTTGCCAACTGAGGCCAAGAACCCTGTAAACGGTGCCTCGGTCCTCCAACACCACATCCTGCCTCCTTCCGAGGCCCCTGTGCTGGCTTTGACTGAGGTTTTTGATGCCATCATTCCTCATTCCACAGCCCTGACTGGGGTTTCCTATTGGACACGCTTCTACTCAACACTCTGCCTGGTGTTCTCGTCTATCCCTTTTATCCACTAACACCACCTTGTTAAATGCCTTTAGATCTTACCAGGTTCAGGTTCAGCCCCTGCCTCTGGTTGTGGTGACCCCGGGAGACCCTGGGTCCTTCGGGAGCCCTGTCAATAGGTCTTTGCCACATAGGACCCAGAGAGCCAAGAAGGCAACCAAGATGGTGCGGGGACAGGCCAATGCAGGGCAAGGAAAGCCTAGGCCCCTTGACTTCCTTCAAGTCCACAAGCTGGGAGCAGAAATTTGTTCCATTCCTCCCTGCAGCTGCTGCTTTCCCTGGTGATCAGGAGAAATGATTTATCCTCAGAAAATCTAGAGAGGGCTGGCCTGTGGGCTCCCTACAAATGCAGGCCTCAACAACCCAAGGGGCTCAGAAGCTGGCATGCCCTTGTGCCTTTACTGCCCAAGAAGTCCCCTAACCCAGGCTGTGGCCTAGCATGTTTGCCTGCCACAGAGACCTCCAGTGTAGCTGCTAATCGCTCGGATTGTCACTGGTTAGCCAGAGTCATCAACCCAGGGCCACAGAAGGAACCCCTGCAGGGACCTCAGGACCCAGATTTCTTGTCTCCCGTCTCCAGTATCCCATGCCTCTGTGTCAACATCACCCATGTGAGGCTCAAGGATCCACTCAAGGTGGGATTCCCCTTTCTCTGGGCCATTCCAAACTTGGACTTTCACCACAAGCAGACATTACCAGTAGGCAATTAACCAGCTAAATGATCTTCACTGGACCTTGTTCCTACAGAATACCAAATCAAGCAACACCTGATTGTGACCTGCTCCACCCCTGCCCTCTGTGCAAGGGTGTGGACTCTCAGTCTTCAAATTGTCTAGGGCCTTGGAGTGAGTGTGGTCACTCAGTCTCTGGGGCAAAGAACTGTCCTCTTCCCTGTACAGGTCCCCAGGCCTGATCACCAGGTGACCATTCTGAAGCATTCTGCTGTATTTTACTGCTCTCCTCAGGAAAAAAATATGTAGGCCAGAACTGACAGCCACTCCCAGCTCTCTAACTCTCCAGTTTAGGCTTACTGAGGATGTACAATCACCACCAGAGTCATCAAACAGCAATTTTTTCTGCTGTTCTTTAACAGAAAAACTAAAAAGCTAGTAGGCCTAATTTCAAGGCAGAGCAGATTCTCATTAGAAGTGTGCAGATGTGAGGCCAGGCACAGTGGCTCACATCTGTAATCCCAGCACTTTGGGAGGCCAAGGAGGGTGGATCATTTAAGGTCAGGAGTTTGAGACCAGCCTGGCCAAAATGGTGAAACCCCGTCTCTACTAAAAATACAAAAAATAGCCGGGCAGTAGTGGTGTGCACCTGGAGGCGGAGGTTGCAGTGAGCTGAGATCATGCCAGTGCACTCCAGCCTGGTGACAAGAGCGAGACTCTGTCTCAAAAATAAATAAATAAATACAGTGGTGGTTGCACAACATTGTGTGTGTGGTCAATGCCATTGAGTGGTTCACATTAAAATGGTTAATTTCATGTTATGTGAATGAATTTCACCTCAGTTAAAAAATATACATACCAAGCAAAATAAAAAATATCTGCAAAGATTGCCAAATGTCCCTGGAGAAGAAAAATTGCCCTTGGTTGGAAACCAGTGATTTTGACCCAACTCTGTCCAGACAGATCCTGAACCAGACCATAGCCTGGAGGCCTTGGAGGGGGTCCCTTCGGGGTTGTGAACCTCTGCTCCCGGCTTCAGAGAGGTTCCCAAGTTGTCGGTTGCTAAGGGTATTTCCATACAGTCATGAAGAGGGGTCGCAGGGGAACTTTCCATACAATATCTCACCAAGGAAGGTATTCACAATAGCAGATAGACTTGCTGAGCAGGATGAGGAGACAGTGGTTACAGGTACTGGGAACACAGTGAACCACTCTCAACGGTTCAAAGCTTTGAGTGCAGCATGACCTGGTAATGCACCTGAGGGGCCGAGGCAGGGAGAGAGAGGCTCGAGAGCACTTGTCAGGTTTGCAGCTAAGATGGAGTCAGTTAGGCTAACCCAGGTTAGGTTATTACAACATGAAGCCATTCAGAGCATTCTGGTGGTACCATCCAGCAGGCTCAGAAGAAAAGTTTTTCCAGTTAGGGCCAAAAGAAAATGTGGCGTATGTCTTAGAATTGCCTGTTTTGGAAATCCACCAGCTAGACGTGAGGCCCAGGTGGCCTGTGCAGTGGGTACAGCAGGAAGGTCCTCACCGCACTCCCCAGGACAGGACTACTGAAGACCCGAGACACTGGCTGTGCCAAAGTCCTCCCTTGGTCCTTGGGCTGCTCCATGGTTCCCTCAGAGCATAAGGAGCACAGCCTGGGGAGCCCCAGAGCCACAGAGGTTGCAGTGAGAGGATGTCACTGTGTGCCCAGAGGCACAGAAGGGCGCCTAGGGTGGGAAGTGGGCAACTGCTGAGCACCTTGGTGAGCCTGCTGATGTAGGAAGATGAATTTGATGTAAGGAACTCGGCCAACACCACTCTGTGCCGAAAGGTGGGTGTTCTGAAGCATGGCTCTGCCCCAAAAGTCCTGGCGTGCAGGCTTGGCGGGGAGGGTCTCCCAAGCCAAGAGTCGCAAGCCCAGCCCCAGGCCCCACCCCATCTCACCTACTCACACTTATTGGGGGTGATGTCAAAAGCAGCCTGGGAAGAACGGTCCCTCCTCACCAACTCCCTGCACAGCGCTCCCCTCCTAGGGAATAGGACCTGGAAATGGAAACACCTCCCCAATGGCATCCTGACTCAGGCACCTGCCCTCTGCCATGGCTGCACCTTGGAGGCTTTCTGCTTATTCTACTGCGATCCTGCCAAAGTCACTGTGTCATCTTCAAAAAGGAACAGAAAAGGGTCGGGATGAATGGGGTTAAGTGTTTCTTTCAGTTTGGGTCCTGTTACAGATGGAATGTTTGTGTCTCTCCAAAGTTCACATGTGGGATCCCTAAAGCCCAATGTGATGGTATGTGGAGGTAGGCTCTTTGGGAGGTGATTAGGGTTAGATGAGGCCATGCAGGTGGGGCCCTGACGAGGAAACTGGTGTCCTTATAAGAAAAAGCAAGAGAGCTCTTTAATCCCTCCTTTCTCTCTCTCTCTCCCCCACTCCACGTTTACACAAACACACACACACACACACACACACACACACACACACAGAGAGAGAGAGAGAGAGAGAGCAAGGTCACATGAAGACACAGTCTATCTACAAGCCAGAAAGAGGGCCCTCACCAGAACTCAGCGATGCTGAAAAGTATTTTCTCCACTCTGCAATGCATCCACTCGCTGTTCCTCAGCACATGAAGCGGTCATGGGTTCTGAGCATCCCTGAAGATCTTGCACCCAGAAATACTGAAAGAGCAAACGGTCTACCCAGGATGGAGTTCACAGGCATCTTTAGCACCTGTTCACCCGCTTCCTAGGCCGTGAAACTTCCCCCGGGGCCAGTCTCTGACCCCAGCCCCAGCCACATTCCCTCCAGTGCCTTCCTGGCCTCCATACCTGGCGCTGGCTGCCTTCTTCCTGTAGCCCTTCCCAGTGGACCCTCTGCCTGGGCTCTAAGTAGCGGGAGAGCTAAACGGGGAGGTGGTGAATTCAGGGGTGAATGACTCATGGCTGCTTCACATAATTCCCCTCTGTAGTGGGCAAATTCATAATGGGACACAATTTGTGTCCCCCGTAAATATGCTGAAGTCTCAGCCCCTTTTACCTGTGGATGTGACCTTTTTTAGGAAATAGTCATCAGGTTGAGGTGTCATACTGGACATGTGATCCAATGACTGGTGTCCTAACAGGAGAGGGAGGTCTGCAGGCAGAGACACAGGACGGGCAGTGGCATAAAGATGGGGGTGGAGACAGGAGCCCTGCGGCCACAGCCAAGGAGCACCGAGGGCAGCCAGCACCCTCCGAAGCCGGAGGAGGAGGAAGGAGCCTCCCCTCCTGCCCTTCGAGGCAGCACAGGCCTGCTGACACTGCCATCCCAGTTTTCTGGGGTCTAGAAACATGAGAGAACACATTTCTGTGACTTCAAGTCACCCAATTTATGGTAATTGGTTACAGCTGCCCCAGGAAACGAATTCACACTCTGTGTCGTCATCGGTGCATTCATTAGAATGTCAGTCACCTCCACCAAAGAACAAGTAATGTGGGAATGTGGGAACAACTGGGGGACGTAGAGCCTCTGGTGCCACTGAGACCATGTCCCTCACGCCACCCACACCACACCTGTGCTGGCCATGTGCCTTTCACCCGGCCACCACCATCCCTGCTGGGTCCCCTGTGCAAAACTCCATGATCCTGCGAGGCCTGATTCCTTCTCCACGAGGTCAGTGCCAGCACCTCCCAGACACAATTCACCCAACTCCCTGACCTGGCCTGCCTCCCTCAACCCATCTCCACCCCTGCCCACCCCTGTCTCCAAAGGAGCTGGCATGGGTGTCCCAGCACCAGCATTGGCACATCCTGCAGACAAGCTGTGGAGGCTGGTGTCACCCCACACCCTGCTCCTGTGGCCTAGGCGGCCCGCACTCTCCTGGCCCTCTTGTGGGCTCTTCAGCGCCCCTTCACCTGAGCCTAGAACCTCCCAGGCTGGAGCTCCAGCAGGACCTTTCGTCACCTCACCCTGTGCTCTGAAGCCTCATTCCCTCCGTTCTGTCATGAAAAGCTGACCATTCACATCGCCCAGAGTCCTCCTTTCTCTCCCACACCCAGTTCCACCAGTGCTGGGGGAGCGGGGCCGAGTCCCCCTTACCTCTCACTGTGTACCTGAACGAAGGCTCAGCTGATCATCACTCAAAAGCCAAGAGTCAAGAGATAAGAGTTGGTGGGAGGAAAAGCAGATTTATTCAGACTGCCAGAAAAGCAGGATGGTGGCCGTACAGCATCTAAAAGCACCACTGGAAATCACTTCAGATTTCAGGCTCTGCGGGTTAAGGAGGTCGGGGGCGGGGAATGGGGATTGGGAGCAAAAGCGAACTCACAGCTGCAGAGCCTGGGGCAGCAGGGAGAGTCTGAGCAGCTGGGGAACGCATCTGTGCTTGGTCAGGTCGCCCTGCTCCCTTCACAAAACATAGTTGTTTGCATACTTTCCCTTTCACCCTGAGTTAGTTTTTAGAACTCCTCGACTGCTGTTTTTGCATATTATCTCAGTGCTCTAAAATTATCCTAGCCTACATGCAGGAATGGCTAGAGATCCCTTAGACAAAAATGGAGTTTGTAATGTCAGTTCTTTTGCAGTTTCACTGTGACAGCTGCCCCCACAGACCCCTGCCCTGCCCAGGCCCTCGGAGCTCTGTGCCCTCTTGCCACCGCTGTCCCATGCAGTCTGCTGTGTGAAGTGGGCTTCCTGGCCGGCAGCTGCAGCATTCCCTGAGAGCCGGCGAGGAATGCTGAGTCTCGGGCCCCGCCTCAGCCCTGACACTCAGAACCTGTATTTGTCAAGGCCCCAGCAGTCTGCACCTGCAGACTGTGTGCCATACACACTGCCACCTCCTCCACAGTTTCCAAGGACATCAGCACCCACGTCATCACCCACGTCCACACTCCTGGCAAATCCCCAAGTCAGTTAAATCCAGTTTCCCCAACTCTGCTCCTATGTCTGGGCAGCTGAATATAGCTAGAAGAATAGCACTCACCATGCCAGCCTCATTCGACCTCACGGCCAGTGGCATCCACTGGGACCTGGCACTGCCCAGCACCCAACCTCATGCCTCCCGGGCCTCAGGCTCCTCCTGTCTCCACTGCGACTCTTCCCACTCTCACTGACCATCCCCCTTCTTACTTCAGTAAGAAAGACAAAACCAGCCCTGCCACAGAACTGCCGACCTGTTTGCGTGTGTGCTCCTCCTCTGTCTTCAGTCGCATTTCGCACAAAGGGGGCTGAATTCACTTGTGCATAGGATCCCACCTCCTCTTTTTTTTTTTTTTTTTGGAGATTGGGTCTCACTTGGTTGCGCAGGCTGGCGTGCAGTGGCGTGATCTCTGCTCACTGCAACCTCTGCCTCATAGGTTCAAGCAATTCTCCCTGCCTCAGCCTCCCCCGTAGCTGGGATTGCAGGCACCTGCCACCATACTCAGCTAATTTTTGTGTTTTTTATTAGAGATGGGGTTTCGTCATGTTGGCCAAACTGGTCTCCAACTCCTGACCTCAGGTGATTCACCCACCTCACCTTCCAAAGTGCCACCACCTGTTTTACACCCAAGGACTTCACTTCACAACCGAGCCTCAGCACTGGACCAGTTGAGACTCAGTGCGGGGTTAACTGAGCCCTGGAGCAGGGATGACTGAGTCCCAAACCTGCTCCTTCCCTTCCCTTTCCCCTCCAGCTCCCCGCAGTGCAGGCCTCACTGTATGGAGCAGCCACGAGCCCTTCTCTTCCCCACTCCAGGCCACTTGGGGCAAACGGCTCTTTCAGTCCAGCTCAGCCATTTGGTCCCTGAGGAAGCTGGACATTTTTCGGTCTGGGCCCAGGTACTTCAGAATCTGACCTCCAAATCCAAGGTTTCCCCCTAGGCGCAGAAGACTCTGCTCCTTCCTCTCCCTTTTTCAGTTTGTGGAACCTAAATGGGCTCCCCCGACACTTCCACCCCAAGCCATGAAGGCTGAGGACCATCTGTTTGCTCTACGGCCCCCCAGCTGGCTGCTCTGTGCAGGCCCGGGTGCCTCAGTCCTTGGAGACTGTCTTTCCTTACATCCCCACCTGTCTACTGTAGCTACTCTGGTCTTTTCTTAAGAGCTCCTAAATTCCTCCACCCTCATTCTTTTCAGGTTCCCAGCTCCAAGGTTCCCCACCTCCAGTATGAACCACCACAGTTAGCGTAGTGAGTGTCTGCACTCCCAGCTCACAGACCGTGGTCTCCCTGGTGTCCTCATTGTTGGGGGGACTTCAGGTCATTTACGAGCATCCTGGGAAGGAAGGGAAGAAGGAGGCAGGAGGAGGGGGGGAAAAGCCAGGCAGACCCAGCATGAGGTACATTATGACTCAGAAGCATCAGCCGAAGCTCAGGTCAGTTTCATCTTTTCTGACTTCCATTGAGTCTAGAATGATCCGCACTGATTTTGTTGGTCGGCAATCTGAAGCTTCATTTTTTTTCTCTAATCTCCCTGCCCAGGTGAATTCGCATGAAGGAATTCTTGCATCTGGCTTCTCTCTTGGTTTTCATTTGTCACATTAAATGTAGATGGAAGCCGGCCCACAGGCAAGGCCTAGAGCAGACACCTGCCAAAGGACCCCAGCTGATATGGTTTGGCTGTGTCCCCACTCAAATCTGATCTTGAAGTGTAGCTCCCATAATCCCACATGTTGTAGGAGGGACCCAGTGAGAGATAACTGAATAATGGTGCCGGTTTCCCCATACTGTTCTCATGGCAGTGAGTAAGTATCACGAAATCTGATGGTTTTATAGGGGGTTTCCCCTTTCACTTGGCTCTCATTCTCTCTTGCCTGCTGTCATGTAAGATGCATCTTCCTTCCCCTTTGCCATGATTATAAGTTTCCCGAGGTTATCCTGGCCATGTGGAACTGTGAGTCAATTAAACCTCTTTCCTTTATAAATTACCCAGTCTCAGATATGTCGTTATCATCACTGTGAGAACAAGCTAATCCGCCAGCCTAGCCAGACCCCTGCTCCAAGGTGCATGAGAAGAAAACAAGAGAGATGAGCAAGGCCTTCCACTTTCCTGCCTCCCATAATATTCCTGTCCATGGGAGGGGGCGGTGTCAACGAATATGGATTACTACCGAGCCTTTCCACCAGCGTCAAAGGGTGTGTTAGAGAAAGAAGAAGATCATATCAAAAGGAAGCTTTGTTTGTCCAAGAAGGAAAGATCTTCACTTCACTTACTGGGCTTTGTTCACAGCTACAGTAGGAAAGGGAAACTTGCAATTTGGAAAATCACAGGATCCAGCCCTATAGGGTCCAGTGAGTCCCTCCCTGCTGGTGTGATGAGAAATTAGAAATAAAGTCACACGACACAGAGATGGAGAAAAGAGTTTGGGCCCAGGAGTCCACTGCTACCCAAAGCCTGGAGACCAGCAGTGGCCCCGAGTGCCTGAACACTCTGACTTTTACTGAGTCCAAAGCAGGGGGCAGGGCAGGTAGGAAGAGGTAATGATGGTCAGTGACAGGGTCAGGTAAATCTCGTGTCTTGGAAACAGGGGGCCCAAGACTTTGAAGAAGCCGAGGAGAGGAGAAAACCTAAGGTGTCAGCACTTCTTTCATACTTGTCAAGAAATAACAAGGTCACTATGGTTTATGTTACTATTACTAATTCTTATCTTCTAAGGAAAAGAGGAACCAGGTGCAGAAGCAGAACATGAGAGTTGCCACGGAACGTGACCCCTGAAGCACAGCATCACATAGACACAGTTAGGTCCTCGGATGTCTGTGGGCCTCCCTGACAGCCGTCGGGCTTGCCACAAGAGCTTGGAAGAGCGGAGTTTTCTGCTCACTCCTCCAGGGAAGGAGATGTCTCGGCCATCTTGTACACCTCCTTCCCTAGCTGGCTAAACGGCAGGCGCTTTCACAGCACTGACACTGTCGCACAGCCGAGGTGTCCTCCAGCAGCCCTTATGTGGGTGACAGAGGACTTAAGCATCTTGCCTTAGGGTCCCCTCTTTTCCAATGCCACTTCAGTCCCATGCTTCTTGACCTGAGATTTATTAGTAAGACTGAAGATTATATGATTATATATGTGTATATATTTGTGATTACTTATGAATAGCTATGCAATTGTTTATGATTATATATAGGAATAACTATTAACTGTGTCTCTAATTTGTTTCTAATTCTATGTTTAACTGAGAGCAGGCTGAGACTTCTGGCCCTTGCCTCAACTTTTGTGGGGTTTCCGCCCCACAGAAAATGTTGGGGGAAAATTCCCTGCATGTTCCTTTAAGAGTCTCATTTTTAATAAAAGTATTCTCTCTTTTCTCCTGTGGTTGTTCTGTAAAATGTATCATCAGAGAGGAACCTCCATAACCTTGACATCACCATTTTATCAGTTCTCAGCATTTTTCAAAGACCTGATGGATATAAATACTTTACAACAACTTTTTTATTGCATTCTAAGCACGAACAAGTTTCCAAAGAAATCTATGAGGTCTGTGACCTCCAGTATAGCTACGAGCCATGGGTAGAAGATGAAATGGCTTGTTCCAAGTCATAAAGCAAGCAGCAACAAAGCTGGACTTGGGCTCTATCCCTTCCAGGTCATTGAATCTGCCACTTTCAAAGTGTATTCCTGCCCAGATCTAGAAAACATCTCAGACAAATGGCGAAGGCCTCAGATAAGCACCCTGAGCAGTACTCACAGCGAGGGTGGAATGTCTTCTCCCTATCCGACTTTTTTTTTTTTTTTTTTTTTTTGAGACGGAGTTTTGCTCTTGTTACCCAGGCTGGAGTGCAATGGCACGATCTCGGCTCACCGCAACCTCTGCCTCCTGGGTTCAGGCAATTCTCCGGCCTCAGCCTCCCAAGTAGTTGGGATTACAGGCACGCGCCACCATGCCCAGCTAATTTTTTGTATCTTTAGTAGAGACGGGGTTTCCCTATTTTGACCAGAATGGTCTCGATCTCATGACCTCGTGATCCACCCG
>CAUYOR010086357.1:0-53179 GCA_963573925.1 Callimico goeldii
GGGCGCGGTGGCTCAAGCCTGTAATCCCAGCACTTTGGGAGGCCGAGGCGGGTGGATCACGAGGTCAACAGATCGAGACCATCCTGGTCAACATGGTGAAACCCCATCTCTACTAAAAATTACAAAAAATTAGCTGGGCACGATGGCGCGTGCCTGTAATCCCAGCTACTCGGGAGGCTGAGGCAGGAGAATTGCCTGAACCCAGGGGGCGGAGGTTGCAGTGAGCCGAGATCGTGCCATTGCACTCCAGCCTGGGTAACAAGAGCGAAAACACCGTCTCAAAAAAAAAAAAAATACAAAGAAAACGGGCCCTGTTGATGAGTGATCTGTCTTCCTAAAGCTCTTGCAAGCAGGGTGAGTGAGAGCACACCGCCTGGAGCCAGACCTGCCCCACCTCTCGCTGGGTGGCCTTGGTCCAGTCACTCAACCTTCCCGTGCTCCATTTCCTTGACTATGGAACAGAAACTGTCCCCTCACAGCCCCTGTTGGGGCCCGGGACCAAGGCAAGCCCCCTGTCAGGACGGCTCTGACATCTCCTTCTGTCTCCCTCTGAAGACAATAAGGAAATGGGAATGCAATTTCCCAACCACGTCCAGGAGACACAGCTGGGATAAACCGGCCCTCGAGCTGGAAAAAGGAGTGCACCTTGTGAACCTGGACCGGCGGTAGGGCTTACACACCGCCTTGGAGACGGAACGAGTCACTGACCCTCTGGCTGAGGGGTCCACAGAGACTTCCACCCTGGCCACCTGGGGGACACACGTTTTCATTTGGCTGATCAGATGAGAAAGTCCCTTTGCTTATTTTTTCTTTTCCACAAACAATAGATAAATCATTTTGCTTTTAATGAAATCCTGCTTCGAGCGGCACAAGGTCGCTGTGTTTGGGTCTGAAACGAGCAGGGAACATGCACTTTGCTGAAAGCCAGGCTGACACTGGACTCAGGCATGATTCTCAAGTGGCCAGTAATGTACCCAGTACTCTCCCCGAGTGGTCGCCTGGGAGCCCCGGCGTGGGGGGACCGTGCCTGTTAATGCGGCTGTGTGCGGATGGTTGCATTGAAGCTATTAAATGAGGCTAATGTCACTCCCCCCATACACACATTTAATATATTCCAAAGATGTGTAGATGCATTAACAGCAATTTTCATCTCCAAACGTTCCCATTTAGCCAGTCCCATGCATAAAATATGAGCCCCAACACCACACTCCAGCCTGTTGCAGATGGAGGTCCCCGGAGCATCTGGCTCTCAGCACTGTGGCATTTGCTGGAGGCGCTGGGGCGCGCTCAGCCCACGTCTCCAGGGAAACACGGGGCCTGTCACTTCCTCTGGGGCTTTGGTGCCCCCATCCCCTGAAAAATGGAAGGCAGAACCCAGACCCAGCTGACTCGTGCCTCCTGCAACAAACCTCAGCCTCTCAAATGACATCCCGGAAGGGCAGAAAAAGCTGGAAAACCAAACGGCTTTGAACAAATGGGAAGAATTTCTAAAAATCAATTAACATATTCATGTACTCAGTCACCACATCTTATTGACTCCCTGCTTTGTGCACAGCACCTGCCTGGGGAGTCACCTGATCCGGTCGCGGCCTTTGAGGACTCTATTAGTCAATCAACAAACACTCACTGTTTGGCTACTGTTTCAGCAGAGGATAAGAGAGAGAGAGAGAGAGAAATTTATGCCATGAGAGATCTCAGTCTAGGGCACCGAGAAATTGACATTAGGCAATTTCAGAGAGCCGTAAGCTAGGAAGAAAACGGTAATGGGCAGCTGGTGGAATGCAACGGGGAAGAGGCAAGGCGAGCTGATTTACAGGGTTATCAGGGATGACCCTGCTGAGCAGGAGACATTCCATCCCCTTGGGAATCATGAACCCCTGGGAAAGGAAAATGCAAAGGATGTGGGCCTCTGAGGAAGGAAGGGCCGGAGCCAGGACAGGAGGCCGCCGAGGGCAGAGCAGGGCTGCCCAGGACCCAGCTCCGGAAGGAGGGGTGTGTGCAGGGCCAGAACGAACGATGAAAACACAGGGCATAGGCTGTGGCTCCAAAAGAGGAGGGGGGCGGGGAGTCCTCGGACCATTTTGGCACCAAGCCCGAGGGAAGGGGCCCAGGGAGGTGCTCTGGGCAGTGCAGCTGAGCAGCAGCTGGGCTCTGCACTTGGAAATGCTCTCCCTGGCAGAAGGAGGGGGCCCTGGAGGGAGACCCAAGTGGCCAGAGGGGCTGGGGAAGAGGGGTGCCTAGGGACAGTGGGAGCAGGCAGCCCAGAGGGACGATGCCGGGGATCCCCACTCCCATGCCGGACAGAGAGGAGCTGTCCTGAGGAGGAACGCAGAAGGTGGAAGGCAGACCCAGGGCTGCCACTTCCAAGGCAGCGACGTCTCAGCCAGGGATCGATGAGGACCTCCCGAGCCTAGGAGCTCACTGACAAATGGCCCGTGATGAAGGACAGCTTTAGCTCACCTCTTGGAGGCGCTCCTGAGGTGCCCATGCCTTCAGCCCTGGGTACTCCTCCATTCCCCTGGGCATGAGCAGCATGTACTGGGGTCACTAAGTTTCCAGGTCAGCTGCAAACAGGCCTCTGGTCATCTTGCCGTAGTCTGGGCAGGCCGGGCGTACAGATATGAGCATCAGGTAGCTGAAGGCCAGCCCAGCCTGGGGGAAGTGCCAGCCAGAAGCAAGAGTGTGGCAGGTGCTCCTGCTGACACTGGAACTGGGGCACGTCCAAAGCCCTCCAGAACAGAGCGGAGCTGACAGGTCCCAACAAAGTCCATAGGGTCAACCAGCACAGAGGCAGCTGCTGCCTGGAGCCGGCAGCGAGGAGGAAAGCGTCCCAGGTGGGATTGGATGCCGGAAAGAGGTTGACTGTATAATATTCATCATATAGAAAGTGAACACCTCACAGCCAACCTATTTCAGGGACCGCTGAGCAGTGCTGACTCCAGGAAGGAGGCTTCTTCCTCAGTGACGAGCCCTGCTGCCAGCCACCCGTCTCCAGGTGGAAGTCAGGTGCACGCTCGGCTGCCAGCCATGCTCCTGGGGGCCCACAGGGCGTGCATCTGGCCCTCCCTGACACCAGCGGGCACAGGAGTCACGCAGCCATTATCTGATACTGAACAGAGGTCACGTCTTATGTGTTATGATTTCTGCAAACGCACCGCAGGCCACCTCCCCTCACGCACCACGGGGAGCAGCAAGTGCACACATGGCCACCTGAGGCACCAGCTCCCACCCAGGGTCTCACAGCACTGGGACAAGGGGAAGGCAGCCCCGGTGCAGGAAATGCATGCAGCCGTCCCCAACACCCTGGCGAGGGGTAGGTGCCCTTCTAGCGAGACGCCTTCCAGTGGGACTAGCTCCCCGGAGTTCTCTGCCCCAATGACACTAGCCAAGAAAAACAGACTGAGCCCCGTCACCCATCACTCCTGCTCCTCATCTTCATGACCGTCCCCCACCCCGGTGCACATCCCCAGCATCTTCCCCGAAGTCCACATGGCCCCAGAAAGCTCTCCCCAAATGGTTTGATGCCGGGGGTTGGGGAGAGGATGAGAAATGTCATGCCAGCCCATGCATTCACGTACCCGGGAGAGGTCGCCTCAAGCACGGCGCCCACACCACCGGGCGGTAGCAGTACTGAAAACAGGCCATCTGTGTTATATTCGTCATTAATAAAAGCGAACTCATCACAGACAACCTCTCCTCAGGTACCCAGAGTGCCGTTGGCTCAAGAACATAGCTGCTGTGTCCCATGGTGCCAGCGTTGCCCCCGGGAAGCTGTCCTGAGGATGGACGGGACACCAAAGGTGAGAAGACAGAGAGACAGCAAGCCAACCCCCGCCCTGCCCAGACAGGCCCCCACTGAGGCCGTGACACCAAAGCACCCATCCTGCTCCCACCCTCAAAAGGGCTTGTCTCCAACAGGTCCTCCAAGGTGAGATTTGATACTGAGAAAAGATCAACCATGTATTATTCGAAATCAATAAAGCGAATATAACACGGTCGATCTCTCTTCAAGTACCAGGAAAGGCGCTGAGCTGAAGCGCGGTCGGCTCCTGGCACGCAGGCCCCGCGGGCTGCAGCGGGCACGGACGGCTAGTGGACCAGGTGAAGTACATTAGAAACAATTACTTTCCAACTGGTCGACCATCCATCCCCGTACCCCAGAACGGTGCTGATGCCGGCGTCCTTCCCTGAGGTGCCCCGGCCTCCAAGACGGCCTCCCTGGTGGAATTTGATACTGAAAAGGGGTTCACCGAGCAACATTCGTCGTCTAGATGCAAAGTTGCTCGGGTAACCTCCTCCCAGGTACCATGGAGAGGCTCAGCTGCTCGGATGAAGGTGGATGCTTGCAGGCGGCCGTCCTTGCGAAATATCCTCCCCCGAGGGCAGCACAAGATCTGGGCATTCAGGGACTAGAGCCTCACAGTCTCCAAGGACATTCCCAATTGCCAAGTCCAACCACGCCCACCCCTTCCAGAATGAAGCTGGAGACTCTCCCCAGGAGTTGAGTGCAAGACACAGGCAAGATCCTATACTGAAAAGAGGGCACCTTGCCCAAGATAAAGACGAAACCCTGCTTGCACCCACTTTTCATTCCCAGACCCTGAGAGGGGGTGACCCTAGGGACCCTGCACATGCAGAGAACCTCCCTCCTGGCAGAGGATGCCTTTGGCAGGAGCTCCGGGGGCACAACGCCGACCCCAGACCTGCATCCTTGGGGTCTCATCAGCACCATCTCCAGCCCACAGAGGCATGACCCAGCACCCCTCAAAGGCTGGCTTCACAGTTATAACCAGCCGGCTGACCATCTGATTGGCCTCACAAAGCAAATGAGACCTTAAACATAAGGGACTACGGGGATAAATGAGCAGAAGAAAGCAGGTGACTCACAGATGTCCTCTCTTTACCAGGGTCGTGGCAGCCCTGACCTCAGAACCCACCCTTCCCCAGACTTGGGGCACACTCCTGGAGGCTCCAGGGTGCCTCCTGGAGCGGGCAGCCAGCGAACGTCGGGCCGGACGATGGATGCCACCAGCAGAGTCCGGATTCTGTGCCCACCACCCATTCTGTGAACTTTGGAGTGGGACCGACAGCAGAATCCTTTCCCTGACGTTGGCGTGAGTTCGGAGAACTCTCTGCATCTTGCTACAAGTGGAGCAAGAGGCCAGTCATGCGAGGCCTGCCGTAAAGAAAGAAAAGATGCCACTGACAACTTCGCTTCAGGAGCCACGGGCACTGGCCTGCATCAGAGCCTCCTTCCCCAGGCGGGCATCACCTCCCACAGCGGTCCCGAGGATGCCTTGGACGTGAGCAGGGGTGGAACAGACGACGGGCACCATGAGTACCATCGGGCCTGTCCCGTGGGCGTCCCCCACGCACCTACCCTGGAGAGGGCTCCGGCTGCTGGCCACCTCCTGAGGGTGCTGCGGCTTCCAGAAATTCTCCAGGTAGGTTTTGATCTGAAAAGAAACCCATGTGCAATGCTGGTCACAAACAAAGCACGCCAGCAAACAACAAGCCCTTTCCACATCCCCAGCAAGGGTTTCAACCTTGGAAACATCAGCTCCGGAACGACTTCCCACACGAGGCTCAGCCACCGTGACCCAGTGACATATAGCACCAATGAAAGGCATGTCCTTGGGGCCAGCCTGGAGCCGTGAGAGGTGGCCACGGCAGAGTCAGAGGAAGGACTAAACCCCAGAATGTTCCTGAATTCCTGTGTGTTCAGCAGTCACCTTGGACGTGTCAAAGGGAAGTATCTTAGGTCCCCAAAATCACTAAGGAAAAGTCAAGCTGGAAACTGCTTAGGATAAAGCAGCCTCTCATTCCACTCAAAGTCACTCCTCTACTTGCGGAAATAGCTGTAGATCTGACTTGCCTCCTTTGGAAAGGCTCATCAGAAACACCATAGGACGGGATCATTTGTGTATCACCTGTCTGCGGCCCGGAAGCCCCATCCCTCCTTCTGCCTTTCCTTCAACTTGTCCCACCTTTGCAGACCAAACCAAGGGACTTCTTACATACACTGAATGATGCCTCATGTCTCCCTAAAATGTATAAAACCAAGCTGTCCCTTGACCACAAGACTTTCGTGTCACGGGTATAGCCTCAACCTTGGCAAAATAAACCTTCTAAATTAAGGGAGAGCTGTCTCAGACTTTCTAGGTTCACAGAAGTGACTGTCCTGAAAGACCCACCCCCACTGAGTGGTCCTTCTGCTTCCCTCCAGAGTCAGCATCCCGCCTAGAACCCTCCGTGGGAATGGAGGGACACCGGGAGATACTGGACCATGTGAGGCATGTCCCTAACGCAGTGAATGCTCTGGAGACAATGTGCCCCCAGATCCCCAGGAGGACGCCTTACCAGCCAGCGTGTCACGCTTGAAGTCAGCACGCCTCTCCAGGAAGCTCTCGGAAAGGTTTGGGGGCACAGAAGAAAGGTCGGCTGCATAAAGGGAGACTGTATCCCATTTTTTGACGCTAGGTTCCTTCTGACCCCACCCACTCCACTGTGAACACACACAGATTCAATCATCTTCACCAGAACTGTACCAACATTGATTTTCATGGAAACGTGTTTTTCAGAGCGAATTCCATGACACTAATCCAATTCCTTGTTTAGCTTTGACTGCGCTGTTGAGCTGTTTTCATTTTTTTAATTTCCCTTGTTATTTTCCCCAAATCATTTTCATTAGGATCAATTCTTTTCCATTTAAAAATCTGAAGGAAGACTGGGTTGCCTCAGTGTGCCCTCATCTGTATCGAATACTCCTGTTGATTGCTGCCGCCGTCCGCGTGAATTTCCTCCCGTGGCTGCCGCATCACTTTCTGTTTCCCCAGGTCAAATGTCGCAGACGAAATGTTGTCAAGAAAACTGGATTCTTCTGCCAATTTGTAGTGAATTGAACACATTTAGCACTGTGCCGTTTCAGCTGTTTTTCATTTTATTTTGTGTTGATTATTTTTATCACTATCATTTAATACAAATGGGATGAGATCCTGATCACCTCTATTTGTTTCATAACCCAGGAGAAAACTGGGAACAATATTTGGTTGGGGGATAGAAAGAGAAAAATAGAGATGAGGAAAGGCATGGAAAAAACGCAGTGCTTGTGAGCCAGACAGAGGTCTGGGGCTGCTGCCTTGTCACAGACACTGTCAAGTGTGAGCTCTCTGTTTATCTACAAGGTCAAATATCTTTCGGAAAAAAACTGGTGCCGTTGAAATGTCTTTGGGATTAACACAGCCAAAATGGTGATGTAAAGAGAGAGGGTCCAGGGCAAGAGCCGAAGCTGACACGTCAGCAACACCATCCTCCCCGGGCCGCGGGGCCCCGCCCCCATCATGAATGAAGCTTGTGTTCTCTGATGGACATCTGTTCTCATCCACCGCAGAGGGCAGACCACCCACGTCTACCCCATCCGTTCTTGCTCACGGGAGGGGTGTAGATGCCCCTGAGCTTGCCGCTGGGTCCCGGAAGCCATCCCAAGCAGGATTTGATACTCAAACAAAAGTTGCCTTTGTGTGATTCAACATAAATAAAGCGAATTCACCAAGGGCAACCTCTGCTCAAGGGTCAAACGTCAGCACGGGCAAGAACACCAAGATGCCTCTTCACCAAAGCGGCATTGCCTCCGCGGCCTCCCTGCTGACTCCAGCTGCATGCTCGCTGGCTCACTCTCTCCCCTCTTGCTCTCTCTCTCTTTCCCTCTTGACTGGCACTACCTCTAAGGAGCCCCCCAGGTGATCGGAACACGGTTGGTCATGGACCAGCCCCTATAGCCCTGGAGCAAGCAGCGTGGGTGAGGCCAAACGCACTTGCACCGTGGGTCGGCCCAGGCTCGGGCCAGCCCCTGGTCACTTACCCTGAAGAAGCAGGAACACCCAGGTTCAACTCCAGGGCTGGTATCTCCTCTGGAAGTCCCTACAGCGGGATTTCACACAGAGAAGGGGGGGTGCTGATGAATCACGTGACCGTGGTCAGTCCAACCTTCAGGTGGTTGGAGGAGGACCCCACCTGAAGGCTGGTAACTTCTCTTCCAGTGCAGCATCCTCAGAGGGTGGGTGGGGCTGTGTCACAGGGAGAGCATAGGTTCAGGTGACTGTCTTCCATGTACTCCATTCCAGGAGGCCTCAAAGAGAGTTCAGCCAAGGAAACCGGTCACGCTGTCATCCATTCATTCATTCATTCATTCATTCATTCAGCATCACACCTGCTGTGCACACCTGGGGACACAGCGCCAGGCAAGACAGACAAGGACTCTGCCCTTAGGGAGCTTCCATTCTACCGGGAGAGGACAATGAGTGAAGATGACGTGAGATTCATGTAATGACCGTCCTCAGAACCAATGCTTATCCTGCTCAGAACCAATGCTTATCCTGCTCTGCTACCTGCCAGATGCTGTCCAGATGCTTCTCATGGAGCACGGTTCCACCCCGCCCCCGTTAACCTGCTTTACCAAGGAAGAAGCTGAGGCCCAGAGAGCTGACAGGTGAAGGGGCTGGCCCAGGGCGCACAGCTGGCAACCTAAGGTAGTAATGAATGCTATGAACAATTTTCGTCTTGCGCTCAGAATAACCGAGTCATGCCACGGAAACGTGTCTTTAAACAACAACAATTCTCACTGCCGAGGAAACCCCTCCACCCGCTGCTTCCCAGAGGTCACCCAAAGGTTAGGCTATTTGAGTGGGTAACGTGGGTGCCTTCCATTCAGCAAGGAGTTCCTTTCCCTAAAATGTGCCGCCCTACCTAAAAAGGTTGACTAAATGTGGTTTATTCACTAACAAGTCTTCAAGGAAGAGACTAGAAGACCACAGTGTCACCTAAAATGTCAGCATCAATTCTGGGAATTCCTCCTAATGATGGCCAGGACGTGTGCCAAGTGATGTAAGTCATACAGAGAGCGCTTGCCACGCGGAGTGACCCGCTTCCTTACCCCGCGCAGGTGCTGGCTGTGACGTTTCCCAAGAAGAATTTAGTACCGAAAGGAGATTGGCCATGTAATACTCATCATAAATAAAATGAACACACCATGGACAACCTCCATTCGAGTACCTGACTTGGGCGCTCGCTTCCAGCGCGTCCCAGTAGCAGCCCTGAGGGCGGGCGGGTTACCGTGAGTCAGGAAGGCGGTAACACGCCACCCGTGAAACATGCTCTGCAGCCCGGGCCGTACTGCATCCCGTACTTGCAATTAGCACCTCTCGCAGGAAGCCATTCAGGGAGGGACGTGCCACAGCAGATCATCTGCAGAGCACCATCTGTGATACGTGAAGAGAGGGCAGCAGGGAAGAGAGCAGGACAGCATCTTATCACGCACGCAGTGAGCTGACAAGGGGACTGCTGGCACTTCTGAGGAAACCGTCAGGACAAGCAAGCAGGACGCCTGCAGGTGCACGACCCGCCGAGGGGCATGTGCACGCTGTCAGCTTTGCCATCCGTTCAGGTGTTCAGACACCAGTTCTGGCTCCTAAACTCGGCACCACCCGAGGATGCTTTAAGGCTAGAATTAATGCTTTAGAAAGGGTCCACTGTGTAGGATTGCTCACAAAATAAGTTGGATGCATCACGGAAGACCTCTCCGCCAGTACCACAGAGTAGCTCTGATAGAAAAAGCCCCACTTCTTCCCCAAAGCTGGCACCATCTCTAGAACCACCCCCCAGCCCCCCAAGGATGAGGCACACACAGGGTTAGGGCCGGGGCACGCAGCCTTAGGAAAGCACATTCTCTGCTGGGTCAGCTCTGGTCAACGGTCCCTTTGCTTACCCTGGAGAGGAGCTGACACCAAGGCCACGCCCTGAAGTGTGACTCCGCTCCAGGAAGCCCTCCAAGGCAGGATTTGGCACTGGAAAATAGGTCAACCGTGTATGATTCGTCACAAATAAAGCGAAGGCAACACGGATAACCTATCTTCAAGTACCACATGCTAGCACAGACTCGGTGTCAGTATCTCTTCTCCAAAGTTGGCCTCCTCCAGGAAGTCCCCCTAGGAGACAGGGAACATCGAGGGTTAGCAGACTGACTGCAAGAGGGTTGAGAAGAAAGCACATGTCCCGTATTCAACCATTCCATCCCGCACCCTGCAGCCAACTGGACCTCAACACCTTTGCGGAGGTGGGCGCATATCTAAGCAGCAGTGTCAGGGAGCCGGACGGTGGAGGGGCCAAGTGCACAGAAACTCAGCATTCTGATGGTAGCAGGACACATTCCCTCATCTCACATTAGCATCAAGGCTGACAGTAACGATCCTTTCCTTACACAGGCCTTGTTTCCAGGAAGCCCTCCAAAGCTGAGTCCATGACAAAGAGATTGACTTTACAATATTGATCATAAAGAAACAGCATTAAATGCAAACTGTATTAGACCATGTCATGGCACTGACCTCAGAATCATGGCCTCATCCCCAAAGGCGGGCATAACGTCCAATCTTCCTAAGGATAGATTGCATGCTTGAGGTTAATGATACAGCATATATGGTTTCTAAAAATCTTCCATTGCTAACAGCAAATTCACATACCTGGCCAGTGGTGCTGACTCCCATGACTACCTCAGAAGTGGGCATTGCCAATAAGGCATCCTGCCAGGGTGGAAGGTGACACTGAGGAGGGGGCATCTGGGTAGGATTGTTTTAAATAGACAAATGCACAGTGCAAATGACAACAGGCTGACTTGCAGACAGAGATGGCAGCAAGTGGACCAGATGACAGACTTTCTGCTCCTTCAGTACATCATGAAATGAACAAAGCAGATTATTTCAACAAAAAAAAGACCAACACCTGGAGTAGAAAAGTGCTCATAAAATAGAGGAAATCCTTGAAACAAAGGAACAATTAAATCTACTCATCAAGAAGGCATAATATGATTCAGAAAAACTAATGAATAAAAATAGTGACTGAGTCATAACTTGGTAAAGCCACCAACATTCAAGACTAAAGAAAGAATTAGGAAATCTAAGCAGAAAAAAAATAATTTACCCATCCAAGGGGAAAGCAGCTGTCCACAGACTTGTCCACAGCAATGGTTTAACACCAGAAACCAGTGGAGCAAAGTTTACAAAGTTCTGAGGGAAGGAACTAGGGGCCAAGAATGTCATGCCAAGTTTACCGATCATTCATCTCAAAGGCTCCACCCCAGCAACAAGAGCTGATAGGGAACCCTCCCTTCGACAGATGTTGAGAAGTATTGGATAAAATGCAACCACGACCAAAATCAATTGCCAAATAAACATGCAGCTGAAAGGCAAAATCCTCAGGTGTTAATGAAAAGAATCAGTTCAGAGCAACATGTTTTCAATCTGCCACTGAGGGACCTAGGGGATGCTGTGCTGGCTAAAGGCTCCTAGGGTCTGTAGTCAACTTCAAGTATAAGTAGGATGAAAAGACACAACTTTGGGTCCAGGAGAAGTCAATCCGGGAATGGAAAGGGAACCAGAAAATTTTATAATGGCTAAAGATGATGAGAGGGTTTGTCACTTCTAGGAGGTGGATAGAATGAGGTCTCATGTGAGATACCAAAGCTTCAGGACAAAGATATGGTGAGGATTTATGTCAGCCATACATCTGGGACTCCTTAAGCCAACAAAATGAGTTGAAAAGTGGTACCAACTGATAAATTCCTGGGGGTGCTAGGCAGCACCATATGCAAACTCATGTGCCTAGAGATTAAAACAAAACAAAAACACCTTAGTGCTCAACTGATGTAACCTCACAACACAAAGTTACAAAAACCATGAAGAAAAGCACCATCATGAGGGTCAATAAATTCAACAAAGAAAGGGGCTTGTATCTTTAAAGCTGAGAGAAAGTATACAATAAATATCTTTAAAGTGACTAAATAAATTAAAAAGAACTTGAAATCATAAAGGCCAAATAGAACAGAATGAAAAAAAATTGACAGATGAGAAAAGATGTAAAAGCAATGGTCAGACATCCTCAGAGCTGAAAGACCTCATGTAGTACCCCAAAGTCTTTCCAAAAAGGTTTGTGAACATCATTAGATGAAATAGTTCAGCGTGGCTACATGGAGAAACCACATTAAAACAGCTAGTGAAAGCCTCAATGCAAAAGACAGTGGACAATATCTAATAAATTTCTGAGAAAAACCAAGTAGGCTGAGACTTTTATACCTAGCTAAGCTGTCCCTTGTGTATAAAAGGAAGAGATACATATTCTCAAATGCACATAACTCAAGAGTAGTGTCTATGAGCTATTCTCACAGAAACCATAAGACAATTCCATAGAGAGATAAATTAAAGTTAAAAACTAAAGAATGGAGAAACCTCAGTTTAAAAAACAAAAAACAAAAAACCTCGTGGTCAGAAATGAATTCACTTAAACATAGAACTATGGCTAAACACCTGCGAGAATTATAGATCTAGACAAATTGCAGATATTTATACTGTAAAATTAAAACGTATAACTGAAAAAAGCAGGAGGTAGCAAGTGATAAGAATCCTGACTTCTTTATCTTTCTGAACTAGGGTTGAAATTGAAATAGTTAAAAAAAACATGACAATCCCAATCACTTAATTTTTACACACTCATTTTTCTTAATTTCATAGGGATCTTTCAAGAGTTGCTACATCTGGTGGTAAAGCAAGAAACATATATCAATCATTTCAATCTCCTTTAGCTTGTTCTTTATGATAAATTCAAGTAAAATTATAGTTCATACATATATATATCTTTTTTGGAGATGGAGTCTCACTCTGTCACCCAGGCTGAAGTGCTGTGGCACAATCTCAGCTCACTGCAACCTCCACCCCCTGGGTTCAAGCAATTCTCCTGCCTCAGCCACTCAAGTAGCTGGGATTACAGGCACCCACCATGACACTCAGCTAATTTTTTTTGTGGGTGTGCTTTTAGTAAAGACAGGGTTTCACCATATTGGCCAGGCTGGTCTACAAACTTCTGACCTTGTAATCTGCCTGACTCAGTCTCCCAAAGTGCTGGGATTATAGGCGTGAGCCACCACACCTGGCCTATGGTTAGCAGTTTTAATAAAATGATTAGGTACAGTGAGATCTCATATCTGTAAAATATTTTCTCTCTATGTCTGTCTTTTCTTCTAATTGCATGTATGCTCAGACAGGTGTATGAAATTTCCAAAGTCCTTAATGGTTATTTCTGGGTGCACAGAGAATTGGAAAATTTTCCCTCTTTTTCATTTAGATGTTTCCACATCACTTGAATTTTATCATAAGCATGTGTCATTTTTATAAATATGGTAATAAGGTAGAAAATTATCCGTTTTGAAAAGAAAAACAAGAAATTGAAAATGCAACTGTCCTCTCTCCTTGAATTTGTGTGGCCTCTGGATCAACAGATGTGGTGAAGCGCCCTTTTAGTGAGTCTCCAAAAATGCTGAAATAGTTATGCCCCTTCCCTGAATTTGTCAACATATCTAGGAAGTCCTTCCTCTACGACAAGATTTAATAGTGAAAAAGGAGATAACTATCTATTGTTTTTCTTTAAAAAAATACAAAACCCCAGAAGCATCATGGGCACCACCACTTCCTCAGTCATGGAGGTCTTGAGCACAGGTCACATGCTTCTTCCCCAGGAATGCACTGGATGAGGATTTGGGTTGCTAGCAGCACCTAGCCATTAGTTCCGGGGACACACACATGTTCAGCTGCACTGGTGTGGAACCAACATGAATATGGTGTCCCCTACATTGGCATCAGGTCCGAGAAGACAGCTGGTGAGATTTGATACCGAAGAGAGGTCGACCGTGTATTGGGCATCATTAAGTAATGCGAACTCACCACGGACAACCTCCCTCCGAATACCATGAGGTGGCACTGCTCACAGCATCCCTGCACCTTCTGCACAAACTGAGAAGCTTGGGAGTGGCCTCTGAGGGTGGACGGGACCCTGAGGATGAGTGGACCAGGTGGCTCAAACCCAGGCTCTCCGGCCAAGCCCAGGTTCACCAACCTGGGATTAGTGTGCACAGACATACAACTGCCTGTGCTCAGCTAGCCATGCAGGTAACACTTCATAATTCAAAAATGTCCGCGGCACATGAGTCCTTAGAAATGAAGCAAACCACACTCATTTGCAAAAGCAGGCTAAGCACAGCCTCCTTAGCAAACCTGGGAGGGTGTGGGGCTGCTATGGGTTAGTAAACCAGGGGTCACAGTCCTGTTTCTGTTGTCTTCTGTATCCCAAGGGCTAATAAAAGATGCTTCCAGATGCCCAAAATTTAACTCCAAGGTTGAATTTGATAGGAATAAAAAAGAAGTCAGCCATGTGTATTTCAATCTTAACTTTTAAAAAGTTAGAGCATCCCAACAACCTCTCTCAATTTTCCTGAAGTTGGGAGTGCCCCAGGAAGTTGTCTTAGGGTCAGCCTGGACTCTCAAGTTAGTAGGTTAGTCACATGCATCCTCAGGAAAGTGCCTGCCACGGGTTCAGACATCCAGAAACCTACCTTGGAAGCAGCACTGGCTCAGGAAGCCCTCCGAGGCAGAATTTGACACTAAAAGAGAGGAGAGCCGTGTATGACTCGCTTTGATGAATCGAATTCATCACGGCCAGCCTCTCTCCAAGTACCATACGTGAACACTGGTGAGAAATCCATTGCCTGTCTTGCGGAGGTGGCCGCCCCTGTCGGGAGTCCTGTTAGGAACGGGTGGGACAGCGTTGGGTAGTGGGCCGAGCCGAGTGACATACACCCACGTTAAGTGCATGCTCACCCGAGGCGCACTTACTTTAAGGGAGTACTGAGGGCACTGCCTTCTCCCCAGCAGTGAGGGTGGAGTTCGTCCTCCCGGTCAAGAGAGGGAGCCATTGCATAGCTCGCTAGCTCTTGACAGGAGAATCATGGCTGCTTCCCACAGCCACATCCCCTCCATGGAGCCTCCTAGGGAGAGACAGGATGCTGGGTATTAGAGGACGAGGTGACAGACCCAATACACCAGCACATGCTCTGGGAAGAAGGGTTCAGTCACACACCCGGGAGAAAAGCTGGCCAGCGTCAGGTCCCTCAACAGAAGGCAACATGGCATCCAACATCATCAGAAGTCACTACTTCAAGGAGACTGTGACAGTGGTGAAGAAGCTACCAAGGCTGACTCATTGCATTTTAACTAAATGCACACCCCCAAGAGCACGTGTCATCCCGGTGCTCCAAGCAGCCATGGCAAGTCCATGACCACTTCCCCAGAGTTGGTGGGTGCTCTGGAAAGTCTTCCTGGGGTGGGAGTGATGCTGAGGGTTGGTGACTAGGTGGCCCACAGGGTGAACACAGTGCACGCCCCTCTGGTCAACCAGTCACACACCCTGGACGGTGCTGACACCAACATCTCTTCTGGAAGTCGGTCTGGGGCCTGGGGAGCCTCTCTTCAAAGTCTTGTGAGGTGACGCTGGTGACAGAAGCACAGCTGATTCCCCAGTGGTGGCGAGACCCACGGAAAGGCGCATGGGATGCTTGGGTAATCGGGCCAGGTGACTTACAGCTAGGTCAGTGCACTGTCCGTGGCCCGCCATCCATTCTTGGCTTTTCCACATGGTTGACACAAAAACTATTTTTCTTGAAGCTGCCATTGTGTCCAGGAAGTCCTTAGAGGTAGCATTTGGTACTGAAAAAAGTGTTGTCCGTGAATGATTCGTCATAAGTAAAGCGAATCCACCACGAACAACTTCTCTTCAAGTACCACAGAAAAGCAGAGACAAGACAGACAGGGGTCCCCTTCCACATCTCCAAGGGCCGTGGCTGCTAACCACATCCTGTGGACAGAGTGGACACCGAGCATTAGTGAGGCAGCTGGCAGATGACCCGGGAACACCCTGGAGTCTGGGCAACCCTCCACTCACCTCCCCTGGAGGGGTGCTGGCACAGGCTCCCTTCCCTGGAGTTGAATCCACACGCACAAGGTTTAGAAATGAGAAGAGGGAGGCCACTTGTCACAGGCCAGGAGCACTCCATGGTGTGTGGACCCAGGGTTTCTGAACAGGGCTTGGACTTCTCGACAGAGCACCCTTAATTATCCGTCAGGCACATCAAGGTACCAGCCAAGCTCCCGCGGGGCCCACGGAACTGGGGAGGTCCAGAGACAGCCCCCTTTTGCCATGCAGCTGCCCCTGGAGAGACTGCCTGGCTCAGGCACACCAGCCCCCTGGTGGGCTCCCTGTCACTGCCCTGGGTGGAGTCTCTATCAACACCCTTGTGGCCAGAGTGATCCTTCCAACACAGACCATGCATCGCCCCCCTGCTCAAAACCCTTTCATATCCCCCATCCCACTCAGAATAAAACCTGGAGTCGTGCCTCTCCCAGCTCAGATCCAGCAACTCCCAACAGCTCAGTTCAATCCCACGGGAACAGCTCAGTTCAATCCCACTGGCCTTCTTGCTTTTTCCTAAAGATGACAGGGGCCTCTCCATGGGCCCTGCCCTCCTTCTGAAATGCTCCTACCCCAGATCTTCCTCTGGTCCACCCCACTGCATTCCCATCCCCATCCTCAGAGAGACCTTTCCAGATCCCCGTATTTAACACAAATGTCCACCTGCTTTTACCTCTTTCTGTCACTGTACCCCGCCTTCCCATTCTCCATAAATCTAGCAGTGGACAAAATCAGGTTTCCTAATTCATGTTATCAACCGTCTCTTCCACCAGCATGTAAAGTCCATGTGAGCAAGGACTTGATGCATGCACTGCTCTGTGCTAAGGTCCAGAATCACCTGGAGTAGAGCGTGTGCTCCCTCAGTTTATGGAATGACGGAGGCGTTCCTTGCTATTTGATCCATCCATGAACCACGCAGTTATGCTAAAAACAAAATAACCTGATTTTTTTTTTAAAGAGAGACTTATTAAAAAAACCATGGTGGCCAAAGCAGCCAACCCTCTCAACAGCAGTTCTGGCCCCAGGCAGGACACGGAACTCCTGTGGGAGAGTGACCAGAGGAAGACGCCTCGGAAACAAATCTCAAACTGCTCAACGAACTCTCCACAGACTCGAAAAGACGTGGATGCCACGTCTCCCCAGAGGTTGGGGCTACTTCCAGAAACCCTTCCCTGCCAAGACACGACACTCAAGAAGTCTGCCCTGGAACAAAAGCAATAACAATGACCCATTAAGTATCAGTCAGTCCTGCTGATGGCAATCACACTGCCTCACCAGCACGTCTCCAGGGATTCATCTTATCAAGGGTGAGCATCACTTGGAGCAGGCAACAGACGTCTTGTGTGAATGGGCTTCTCACTGGTGAACCTCCCCCAAAATGTGGTGCAGACACCAATGCCCCTTCCAGAAAATCACAGCCTTGGAAGCAGCCGCCTTCCTCAGAGATTCGACTCTGGTCACAGGTGTGGCACGTGAGGAAGCTCGTGCACTGCGATCGAAGGTTCACGTACATACCTTGGGTGGGAAGTGAAGCCAGGACCTCCTCCCTGAAGGCGGGACGCTGTCCGGGAGGCCCTCCAAAGCAGTATTTGATACTGAAAAACTGGATGTCCCTGTATGATTCGTCATAAATAAAGCGAACACAGCAGGGTTAACCATTCTTCAAGTACCGAAGCCCGAGGCTGACGGCCCACATCTTCACCAGAGTCCGCCTTCCCTCCAGCCAGTCTGCCTGAGGACGAATTGGGGACAGGTTAGGAGAGTCGACGGGTGCACACTGTCAGTCAAGCCAGCCATGCATTCCTGCCCCTGGAGAGGGGCAAAGGGCAAGAATGCCTTCTAGAAAGCTTCCCCAGCAAGATTCATATGCAAAAAAGGCACCAGCCCTCCCTCGTGAGACTCAGCACAGAGAAAGCAAACCCAGCAGGAAGAAGGTCCTTGCAAGCGCCAGACAACAGCACCGCCCAGGAAACCACCACCTCTTCTTCTGGGCTGATGTGGCCTCCAGGAGAAGTCACTGGATAGGTAGGGACTGTGGATCAGTTGACATGCATCATTTGTAAAATGCATGTTCTCTGATCAACCATCCATTCCCCTATCATGTACAGGGCCCTGTCCCTAGGTCAGAGTCCTGCTGAGGAACCTCTCCAGGAAGTTTGTCCTGAAAAACAGCAGTCCAACACGATGAGCCACAAACCCAAGCAAGGCCCCAAGGTCAGCCTCCACGCTGCTCTGCCCCTGAGGCCTCCAGAACCTGGAGGCCACAACTTGGGGGACTGTGAGGCTTACTCCTAATGAAGGCACAGGCTCTGCCATGGGCCATTCTTTCAAGTATTTGGGGAGGCACTGACACCTATGTCCCCTTTATTAATTCCTTGCAATTACGTCCAGGAAGGTGATGCCGAGTTGCATTTGTAACAGAGGAAGCCTTGTTGAGGGAACCTGCTGTGGACAAGACCTCTCCAGGTGTGGCAGAGGAGTCCGCCTGCCTCCTCTTGTAAGTAGCCTGGATACTGAGGGTCAAGGACAAAGAAAGCCTGTGACCTGGCTCGACAATTTGCCCTGTGGCCTCTGGCCCAGCAGCGCTTCTTGGACTGTGGCCTGGCGCTGATGGCAGGAGCCCTTCCCCGGAGTTGCCCTCCCTTCTGTGGGGGATCTCACAGGCAGGCTGCGTGGATGATAAGAACTTACGGGCCATTTAATAGGTATCATCAATCCGGCCCTCCCTCTTCCTGGGACACAGAGTGGGGCTGAGCACTGAAATGGTCTTGCCTAGAAGTCCTCTGAGGACGAGTTGCTCAGACCAGCAGACACTGGGCATCGTCAGCAGACCCTTCCCAGGCACCTCATCATGGTGCTGACACAAGTCTCCACTCTGGCGGTGGGACACCCCGACACATTCTCCCACCGCACAGGAATGTGTGGTCTTTGTCACAAGCAATACAGGAGCACTCCGTCGGTTCCTCAGCAAGCCCTACGCCAGGACACCGAGGACAGCATCGGCACCCCTCCCCCGCCGCCCCTGGCCAGAGCCTGCAGCACCTCCCGGGCTTCTCCTGAGGGCGGATGAATTCTCCGGGTCAGTGGTGCAGGGAGCACATTCATTCACACAGTTCACGTCCCTGCGTCACCTCTGTGCATATACGTCAGGTGAAGCTGACAGTTTTCTTACTGTGAAGCTAGTACCTGTGGCATCCATCCTGAACTGACTCCACGCAGGGACCCCAGCATGCTGGCCTCCTCAGATAGGACAAAGCCATCGAGGCAGAGGGCAGTGGGGTTTTATAGCCACTCCGGGATGCTGTCCCACACAGGGACCACATCCTGAAGGGGCTGGAGCCTGGCGCCATGGTCCTCCACTTTGTTAGACCATTTTCATGCTGCTGATAAAGACGTACCCGAGATGGGGTAATTTACAAAAGAAAGAGGTTTAATCAGACTCACAGTTCCACCTGGTTGGGGAGGCCACAGTCATGGCAGAAGGCGAGGAGGAGCAAGTCAGGCTCACGTGGACGGCAGCAGGCAGAGAGATAGAGCTTGTGCAGGGAAACTCCCCTTATAAACCATCAGATCACGTGAGACTTATTCACTATCACGGGTCCCATGATTCAATTACCTCCCACCAGGACCCTCCCACAACACATGGGAATTCAAGATGAGATTGGCTGGGGACATCGCCAAACCATATCATCCACCAAACTGGGGATCAGGGACAGCCTCCCTTCTCCATCACCGGGGGATATGCTAGAGTCCATGTTCTCCTCCCAAACTGGGTGCTGCGTGCAGGAAGCCCTCCGAGGCAGCAGCACAGAGCCAGAGTCATTAGCTGCATGGTCTCCCTCGGGAGGGAGCAAAGGGAACCTGGCACTGTGCCAGTGTCTTTGAGCGCCAAGCAGAGGAACAAGAGACCCCACCAGGCCGGCTGGCAGAGCCTCAGGAAGCTGACCTGAGGAGGAAGTGGGCACTGGGCCAGTAACCTGGGTGAGGAGCAGGAACAGAGCCCAAGTCAGCCTGCCCTGCGCACACCTGCGGAGCCACCCTGGGCCAGATCCAAGCCTGGAAAACAGACTGTCCTCAGAGGAGTCCACATGGAGGAAGTCACCTCTCCACAGGTATCCCAGTGGAGCAGTAAACCCTGTCCTCACCCCAGAAAGCCACCCTAAAAGCACTGGGTCCAGAGGGTCCATCCCAAGGCGGGACCTAGCCCTGCGGCTAAGCTGCAGGCCCAGCTGCTGGGGAGTAGGCACAGGTTGGCAAAGAGGAGGCAACCTCGTTTAAATTGCAAAAGCACATCGCGTTCACGGCAAACACAGCAAAGCAACCCAGGGCTGTTCCTCCCACCGGCCTCACTTCCAAGAAGCTTCCCTGCCGAAGCGCGGAGCCGGGGTGGGGGCTCTCAGCTCACACAAGGCACACACGCTCACGTCTCCTGTGGGGTGGCCCTCCGAGGCAGAGTCTGATATTCAAAAAGAGGTTAACCATGTATTATTCATGACGAATGAAGCGAACATAACACGGATAACCTCTCCTCAAATATCCTCGAATAGTTCTCAAAGGAAACCATGGCCTCTTCCCCACCGCTGTCTTTGCCTCCGGGAGATTCTTCTCGGGATGAGCTGAATCCCGGGGTTGGGAGGGAGGTGCTCGCATCCTGCAAAGAAAGCACAGGGGCTGGCGTCAGCCATCCCTTCCCACGCCTCAGTCTCAGAGCCCGGACGGCCCCGACACCAAGATCCAAACCCTGCCATTGGAACCGTGCTCAGAAAGACTTCTAAGGCAGGTTCTGTGAAAACCATAGAAAAGCCGCCTCCAGGGATTGCTGAAAGATGGGGTTTGATGAGAGAAGGCAGCAGACAAACACACCTCAGAGACAGCAGAGTCATCATGAAGAATTCTGCTTCCGATAAAACGGGGTGTCACTGATCCCTGAAGACAGGGTCCCTACCTCAAAGATGGTCTCAGTTCCTGGAATTTCCTCCCAAGGACTGCCTGGAAGTGGAGGGTCACAGGATTCCCAGGACATCAATAATGCTAAGCTCACTGTTGACTCACACCCGACACTCCTTGCAGTAGGTCAACACCAGTGGCCCCTCCCTGAGGCAGGTCCTGTATCCGGGAAGCCCTTTGAGGCATGATTTGATTTTAAAAAAGAATCATCTCATGATACTTGTGCATGTGAAGGTGAGCCCGTCACAGATAACCTTTGTTCACAAACAGAAGCGCGGCAGGTTGATGCTGAGCCATGCTCTCGTGAAGGACGGCATATGGCGTGTGGGGAGACGGGACACACCTCACAAGGGAAGCGCCTGCTCTCCAGCCCCAAACCGCTGCGAGGGAAGTCCACAGACCGGCAGCATTAGCATCACTTGAGAACTTGCTAAAAATGCAGAATCTTGGTCCCTGAATCAGAATCTGCTTTTTAACAAGATCCCTAGGTGATGAAACTCTTAGGAGCATTTTTAAAGTCTGAGAAACACTACTCTAGCCAACAATTCATATACACGCACGCACACACACACACACACACACACACACACACACACACACACACACGCCAGAGGTGCTGTCCATCACAACTTACTCCATGAGAGTCTGTCTAAGACATGGCAGCTCCCAAGGAAGTCACGAAGCCATCCGCCAAGAATAATCCCAACACCCAACAGGCGGCTGCTCAGGAGCCACCAAAAAGTAGTAGTACTAACGGGAAAAGTACTGCGTTTTTACTAACGTTTGCATCCCCTACAGGAAGTCTTTCACGCTCAGGATGAAGGCTAAAGATGGGAGAGACTGGACCCAGATGCCCAGGTCCACCATCCATCTAGAGAGATGTTTGACCCTGGCATCTCTCCAAGGAATTCCTCGTGGCTAAGATTTAATAACAAGAAGAGACAGACAGATGAAATAATTGTGAACATCTTCCAATAAAACGATATGGCACCAAGCCCCTAAGTGGCATCTCCACCCCAAAGCTAGCATTAGTCCAAGGAAACACACTGGTGGCTTGCATTCTGGGGTCACCGGATTCATGATTACAGTCAGCAATACAGTCGCACTCCACGGTGGGGCGGGCACCGGCGTCCCCTCGCTGAAGTCAGCAATGTGCTTTCAAAAACTTCTGAAGCAAATTTGGATACTAAAACAATGGTTGTCCGATATTAATCATCATAAATAGAGAGACCATACCACGGACAGCCATTCTTTAAGCACCAAAGAACAGCGCCTTCAAGAAGAGCTGGGAATCTTCTCCAAAGTTGGCGTCTCTTCCAGAAAGTTCTTCTCAGGTAGTCCAGACAATGAGGATTAGCAGGTCACCTTCACACATTGAGAGTCAAGCCCACGCCTGGGGGTCAGGCACACTCTCAGGCAGGGAAAGGGGGTCTGGCCCCAATGACTGGCCCCTAAGCTCGGCTTCATGTCCAAGAAGTGCCTCCAAGAAGCAGGATTTGATAAGTCGCCTGAACGCTGGGTCACCCACAACACGCACCCATGGCCAATACAAATCCCTGGCAGCACCAAGGAGCCCGGTGGCTCCTTGCCAAGCTGGTCCCGCCTCCGAGGTTCTGAGATTAGGGCACAAGCGTCCCCAGCCCAAACCAACTGCACGCACCCTCATCCCCACCCAAGCTTGGATCCCTGGGAAGGGCTGATGCGTGCACCCCTTTAGAGAACTTGTCATGGCGTCCAGGAAGTCTGCCGAGGCAGGATTTGATACTCAAAAAGAAATTGTCCTTGTATGATTCATCATAAATAAAGCGAACACATCAAGGATAATTTCTCCTCAGGTATGAAACAGCGGCACGGACAGGACCACCACCTGCAGGTCTTTGGCTCAAGGCTGGATGGTGACTGCTACGTGGCAAACCCAGTCACACATGCACTCATGCACACACAGCACGCGCACACACACAGGCAGGCACAATGCATACACCACGTGTGACCTTCTCTTTAAGCACCAGGGAAGCAAGATGTCATAGAATCCTCATTCAGCTTGGCATCCTCACTCAAGAGTCCTTAAACATGTGGATAGCGGCCGAGGTCAGGAATCCAGGGACTGTCTCTCTCAAGCAGAGAAAATGCTCTCAGCACCCCTGCTGACCCCAACTGCATGTGGCATTGTTTCGAAAGCTATCATGAGAACAGCTTAGCTGCCAAGCATCAAGAGTGTCACTACGCCCATCGTCAACACCGTGCACGCACGGGGCTTCACAGTCCGTTCCACACCCGACGAAGGACTTGACCTCCCTGTCTTGGCATTGTTCCAAAACCTCAAGGAGAGATTTTAGTGGTCAGACCACCACCACCACCACCAATGACAGTGTCACAGCACACAGGGGTCTGGCTACGCCTGCGAAGCGCTGACCTCCGGGCTCTGCTCCCAGCCATGTACAAGTCTTAACTGGTTCGGCCCCAGCAGCCCCAGGAGGTAGACGCCGATGTGACTCCCCTTGAGAGTCACAGGCACCGCACGATGAGATCCTTGCCCAAGGTTGCACAGTTAGTAAATGTCAGAGGTGGGAATCCAAACACAGGAAATCGGGCTCCAGAGTCTGCGCTCTTGATACTGAAAAAGTGGATGACCCTGTACGATTCGACATGAGCAAAACGAACAGGACAAGGATAACCACTCTCCAAGTACCAAAGGTTAGCACGGAAAAGAAAGCCGTTGCCTTGGGTGGACTTGGTATGTCTTCAAGGCACGGTCCTGGGGATGAATTAGACGCTGAGGGTTAGTGGACCGGGTCACACACCCCAAGCAGAACATGCACACTCACATACCGAGTACCAGCAGGGACCGCAAAGCCACTGCCTGCACCGGCGCCACCCCGGCCATCAGCCCAGGCTGGTAAATGCCCGCTCAGGAAGCAGGGACCCAGACCAGACGTCGTACATGCTTTCAGCCCACCCACACTTAACCAGGAAAGGGGATGTCCCAGAGGCCACTGCCTTCCCTAAAGTCTCTCATGTGCCTGTGAAGTCCTCTCTGTGACGTGGGGACCCGTGAGCGATTTGCCACACACAAAATGGATACACACGGTCATGCACACACATACCGCATCCCTTGCTGAGTGTGGGCTGGGTCCAAGACAAGGTTTGATACTCACAGAGAGCTTGCCCTTGTATATTCCATGTCAATAAACCGAATATACAAAGGGCAACCTCGCTTTAAGTACCAAACAATAGCGGTGGGCAGGTTCCTTGCTATCATTCACGGGGCCGGCCTTGTCTCCCGGGGTTCATCCTGGGTGGGGGAGGTGGGAGACGCAGGATCAGCAGACCAGGTGGCAAACACCACCTGCCGGCTGTGTGCCCACCGGTCAGCTCTCCAGCCCAGGGGGTCTAGGAAGGGACAGATGCCAGCCCCCCTTCATTAGAATCAGCCTCATTTCCAGGCATCACTCCAGATTAGGACTTGTTCCTGAAAAGGAGAGCCATCCCACGGGCCTTCCTGGGCACACACAGAACTCAGCTTCTCACTTTCTATGGGAACTCCCTGGGGTGGGACCACGATCTCCTCCCCAGTGTGGGCACCTCTCCAGGAAGTTTTCCTACAGATGCACTCAGCACCGAGGTCCAGAGATTGGATGAATTTATGCCCCTGACAAAGCAAAGACCCTGTGGTCACCATTCCTTCACCCATCTCACAGAGGCGTTGACACTAGTGTCACTCCCCATGCCAGCCCTTGCCCCACCCTTGCCAGAGGCTGGCATCCTGTCCTGAAGCCATGCTAAGAAAGAGCTCATGGTCAACATTCATCAAAACCATGTACCCCTGAGTAACTGAGGAAGCCAACCCACAGCCCTTTCCCCTCAGTGGCCTCTCCCTCTAGAAGCGGAGAGGAGTGGGAGCCACCTGGTCCAGGTGGCAGGTGGTGGGACTCATTACCCAGGCATGGTGCCCATCTGTCTTCAGCAGGGTGTTCACTATTCTCGGGCTGAGGCTTCCGCAAAGGCCCTTCCTGAAACTGGCCTCGGTTCCAGATGACCCCCATGGCAGTCAGGGTGTAAAAAGCTGGCAGCTCACGCCCCAGGGAGTGTCTCCACGAACACAGAACCACAGCCCCTTTCCCAGGCCGCCATCCTAGGTGTGAGCAGAAATCCAGCAGTCAGAGGTGGGGCACAGACATGGAGGCAGAAGCAGGTGCCCTCTGACCTCCCACATTCACGCACCTGGTGCAGGGCTGACAGCTCCTAGGGCTCATCCCCAGCGGTGCCTTCATGGGTGATCACAAATGACAAACAGAAACAAACCACTCTTACAGTTTCAGCCTGGGAACTGCAAGCTGGACCATGAACACTCAAGCATCAAAAAAAAAGCACTGATGAGCACACCTCAGCCGCTTCCCCAAGGTCAACACCACCCCCAGGAAGCCCTCCTGGAGCTGGCCTACCAGGATCAAAAACAGCATAGACAAAGCCAGTGCTCTGTGGTCCACCCTCACTCCTGTGTTACCCTTGAAATGGTGCTAAAGCCAGGTCTCCTTCTAAGGCTGATGCTGGGAACAGAAAGCCTCCTGGATATGACCTGGTGCCCACAAGAGGCAGATCCATGTGTGATTTATCCTTAGCAAAGCAAACCACCATTAAACTCAGTGCACACGAAACAATCCCTCCTCTCCCACTGTCTCCAGGGAGCCCACAAGAAGAACCAGCACTGAGGGCAGAGGCAAAACCCAGGGGCAGCGTCACAGCCAAGTTCACGTTCTGGACAGGGAAGCCGTACCTGAGAGGAGCTGAGATCCATGACTTTGTCCTGTAGACGAGCGGGGTCCGAGCGCCTTCCCCGACAGAGTTTGATACGCAAAGAAGAGTCTCCCCCGTATATTCACCATTAATCAAGTGAACACACAAGGGTATCCTCTCTTCAAGTACCAAAGAGTGGCTCACAGAGTTGTTCAAAGAGCAGGTAAGGACCGCGCTGGGTCTTCACCAGAGTGGACATCTCCTCCTGCGAGGCCTGAGACCACGAGGGAAGGGCCCGGTGACCAGCCTCATCCGGCTGACCTAGAGCTGGGCCCTGCACCTTGCACGCTGTGGCCTGGCCCTGAGTGGTGGCGCATCCAGGACTCCCTGCAGGCGAGATTGGCTTCTAAACAAGGGAGCGAGTGGGCATGACCATCAATGCACTCAGCATGCATGGGTGAACCTGCTTCAAATACCCACAGGCTGCATGGACAGTGGAGCCATCACCTCCGTGGGGGCACAGGCTGCGAGGGCTTAGCCCGGAAGACATGGACTTGCCGGAGAAGAAGGCGTCTGCAGGCATTCTCAGAGCTGAAGAGTGCTGAGACACTCTCTCTCCTCTGAGGCTGGTGGTCTCCAAGATGACCAGATCCAAGAATGTGTCCCTGTACCTGCCTCAAAACAAACAAAAAGAGGGCCCCAGTGTCAGACTCTAGGGACAAAGCAGTGCTGAAGACCAAACACCGCCACCCACCCGAGGCACACTCAGGTGTGCCTCCACTGGACAATGTGCTCCGAGGACTGGCCACTGGGGTTCAGCGACACTCCCAGAGGACACGGGCAGGGAGCTCTGCCAGTCACTTGCCTTAGAACAGCCTGGCATCCACGTCCCTCCCTCAAGGCTGACACTCTCTCAGGGATGGAGACTGCCAGGGAGTGGTAGCTCGGGGGAGCAGCAAGTGAGTAGCGCCATTGGCTCAGCACAGCTCCGTGCTCCACCATCCACCACCCATTCACGTGTCCAGAGAGGTACGAGGTTCGTGCTGGAAGCAGGGAGCCCCCTGGGTGTGACTTGGTGTCGAGAAGAGGCAGATCCACGTGTGTTTTATCCTTAAGTAAGCAAACCACCATAAAGTCGGTGTGCACGGAAAAACCGTCCTCTCCCACTGCCTCCAGGGAGTCCACAAGAAGAACCAGCATAAGGGGCGGAGGCAGAACCCAAGAGCCTGGATCACAGCCAAGCTCATGTTCCCGGACAGGGAAGCCAGGCCGTACCTGAGAGGAGCTGAGATCCATGGCTTTGTCCTGCAGACAAGTGGGGTCCGAGCGCCTTCCCCGACAGAGTTTGATACGCAAAGAAGAGTCTCCCCCGTATATTCGCCATTAATCAAGTGAACACACAAGGGTATCCTCTCTTCAAGTACCAAAGAGGCTCACAGAGTTGTTCAAAGAGCAGGTAAGGACCACGTCGGGTCTTCGCCAGAGTGGACATGTCCTCATTTCGAGGCCTGAGACCACGAGGGAGGGGCCCGGTGACCAGCCTCATCCGGCTGACCTAGAGCTGGGCCCTGCACCTTGCACGCTGCTGTTTCAGCCATACGGTTGGCTTTATTTCCCAGCATGTCTTTTCGACAGGATTGGCTACCAAAAACAGGCAATCCTGTACCATTTGAAATAATATAAATGTAAAACGGCTGAAATCCCTTCAGGGCCTGCAGAAACACCCTGGGAGAACAACCTCTGCCTCTGCCCAAGGCCATT
Source organism: Callimico goeldii (assembly GCA_963573925.1). Lineage (NCBI taxonomy): Eukaryota > Metazoa > Chordata > Mammalia > Primates > Cebidae > Callimico > Callimico goeldii. The sequence goes on from CAUYOR010086357.1 coordinate 27,286, forward strand.
GCCTCCAGGAAGTCCTCCTGGTGAACACTGGCTAAGGGAGGTCAGAAGATGCAATAACGTGCATCGTTAAAGAAAAACGAGAAACAGAAGTCCAACACGCTCCGTGATCAACCATCCATTTGCAAATCACAGGACAGCACTATGACAGGTGTCCTTTCTCCTGAATTTGGCATTGTACTCAGAAAGCCACCTGGGCAGCTACTCGCTACTCAAAAGTGTTCATCTAGGGCAAGATTTGCCGAAGGAAAATGCGACTCTCATGGGCCAACTCTTTCTGAGTGAACAGATACTAACATCAGGAATCCACGGGTCTTCCCATCGGCAGGGGTCCCTAAAGAACACCCATGCAGAGAGAGCAGAGAGGCTTAGAGGTCCCAGCAGCAGGTCCTGCAGCCGCACTGGGTGCTCTGGGGCCTCCTTCCTGTGGACTGGCCTTCCCTCAAGTGGACAGTGAGGTCCAAAAGTCCCTCCGAGGATGGGCTGGGTACGGAGAGTGGGCAGACCAGATGACCCACATCTAAACTCTGCACTGACTTTGCCGACGACCATTCTTTGCTGTGCCTGGGAGAGGCACTAGCCCCAAGACCTCTTCCCAGAGGCTGGCCTCATGCCTCGGCGGACCTGCCAGAGCAGCGGCTCATGGGTGCTTTGTGATGAGCAGGGCCCATCAAGGGAGGCACTTTGTTCTTGCTTGTTTTTTTTAATCTATTTTTTGAGACAGGGGTCTCACTCTGTCAGCCAGGCTGAAGTGCAGTGGCATGATCTCAGCTTACTGCTACCTCCCAACTCCCAGACTCAAGTGATCCTCCAGCCTCAGCCTCCTGAGTACAGGAATCACAGGCGCACACCAGGACGCCTGGCTAATGTTTGTATTTTTTTGGCAGAGACCGGGTGTTTCCAAGTTGCCCAGGCTACTTTTGAACTCCCGGGCTTAAGCCATCCACGGTCTCAGCCTCCCAAAGTGCTACGATTATAAGCATGAGCCACCGTGCCCAGCCAAGGGAGGCCCCTTTTTCTGAGCAGAATGGGTACTCTGAAAAGAAAACCCTACATCAGCTCCAAAGTCACCATCTCTTCCAGAAAGTTCTTGGAAGGACGCATGAGATGAGGAGGGCCAGAGAACCAGGTCACAATCAGCAAGAAAGAGGCACATGCCCTGCGGTCAGCCGTCCGCACCCCAGGGCTATCCTGGCCATCTTTTTCTTTTTTAGAAAAAAACAGAGCTTTCTTATTCTCAACAACAGTGGCAGCGGTGTCTGTAGGATAGCGGAGTGAGTTCTGTTGACTGCCAGAGTCAGCCTTGTTCCCAAAAAGCCTTCCCAGGCAGGATTTGCTCCCCAGAGAGACTTTGCCCTTGTATAATCATTGCAAGTCAAGCAAATGCATGAGGGATTACCTCTCCTCAAGCAGCAAATGACGGCCGTGACAGGAGAGCCATCTTCACTGTGACTAAGTTGGCACCAGCTCCAGGAGCAAGCCTGAGATACACAGAGGGGATCGCAGGGTGGGAGCTGCACACCAGGGCGTGACTGGCACGACTATTCTCTCCATAGCCCCTGAAGCTGTGCCCCTTCCTGAAATTGACAGCCCACTCAGGTATTCTCTAAGGTACAACTAGTCACAGAAAAGAGGTTCGTTCCAGAAAACGCATCGCAAACATGGTTAAACACACAGAGAACATACTTCGTTCCAGGTCAGCGAGGTGATACCGAGAACACAGTCTTGTGACAACACATTATGTATGTGTTGAGGGTTGAGAGCGAACAGCAGGGAAGCTGACGGCGCATTTCACACAAAGTACAGTCCTGTGCCCGTCCGTCCTGTACCCGGGAGGGGTACAGAGAGCATCCCCTCTTCCATGGCAACTTCACGTCCTCCGAGGTTTTCAAAGCAGCATTTGATACTGAAAACGTGGATTTTCCTCTATGATTAATCATAAATAATGTACTCATAGAAGGAGAATCTACCTTTTAAATACCAAAGTAGGGTTCCGTCCAGGAAAACGCGCACCTGTGCTTGAGTCATCAGAAGTGAAGTCCCACGGGGCAGACGAGCTTCCACGGAAGAACTGGAACCGCAGGACCCACGATTTCATCTTCACCACGTTCGCTGGTGTCTCAAGATGGTTCTGGGCGGGTCGTGCAGCCCACCATCTCTGCACCTACTCAGGCCCTACGGTTTCTTCCGGAAACACTTCCAAAGCAGCATTTGATACTGAAAACATGGATTTTCCTCTATGATTAACCAAGAATCACGTAAACATAGAAGGAATATCCACGTTTTAAATACCAAAGAAGAACTGGGCTCTGGAAAGGACACATCTGAGAGCAGTTCATGGAAAATGGAAGCAAGACAGCAAAGCAACTGGTTCTCAGTCCCGTGGCGTGGCCGTCACAGCACTCCACGGCCTGTGCGCCAAGCTGGCTCCTCAGCGAAAGGGGGCTTCTAAAGGTGATGGTCAGCAGACATATGGCACGAACTCAGCACATGTTCTGCGGTCCACCACCTTTCCACTTACCCAGGAGGGCTCAGCCCCGCCTCGCTTCCCTGATGGAGGCTTCAGTCCAGCCATGTTCCCAAGGCAGCATTTGATACTGAAAACGTGGATTTTCCTCTATGATTAACCACCAAACACGTAACCATAGAAGGAAAATCTACCTTTTAAATACCAAAGAAATTCTCATCCCAGAAAGCACGAACCTATGTACAATCCATCAAACACAAAGTCACAGCACAGAGGAGAGCGTTTGGCCACCATGGAGAGGCTGACGACAGAGCTCAGCCGCTCGGCTGGACGGGTGGCTCACGACAAAGTCTCCTCAAGACAGGCGGGTGGTCCACAGACATATGGCACGAACTCAGCACATGTTCTGGGGTCCACTGACTTTCCACTTACCCTGGAGGGGGGTAACTTTACTGTCTCTTCCCTGATGGTGGTTTCAGTCCAGGAATGTTTCCAAGCAGCATTTGATACTGAAAACGTGGAATTTCCTCTATGTTTAACCACAAATAACATAAACATAGAAGGAATATCCACCTTTTAAATACCAAAGAAGGATTGAGTCCTGGAAAGCATGAACCTAAGCACCATCTATCAAGATTAAAGACAGCACAGGACAGGTGCAGTCGGCAGGGGCCTCCCGGGTTGGCAGCAGTGACATGAGCCCTGCGGAGGACCCGTGTCCCAGGACAGACTTTGTTAACAAGAGCTTAGGTTCTGGGATTCACCTTCCATCACTCTCTGCAAGGGTGGGGGGTGGGAGCTAACCTTTCTCTCAGAAATGTTCAGAAATGTTTTCAAAGCAACTTTAGATTCTGAAAATGCGGATTTTCCTCTACGATTAACCATCAATCCTGTAAGCATAGAAGGAACATCCACCTTTTAGAGGCGAAAAGTTGGAGCCACCTGGAGAGCAGAAACCCAAACACAATACACCAAAGACAGAAAGTGACGGAAGCAGGTGAACGCGTCGTGAGTCTCGCGTGGGAAGCGCAGGGCCTGCCCCGGCCTCTTCACATCTGGAGACGGACCTCCTACGCAGGCACAGCAGCTTTGGGGTCTGCCTGCTGTCATTCGCCCTGGTGGAGGTAACCCTAATGTCTCTTCCCTAATGGAGATTTCACGGTCAAGAGCATTTCCAAAGTAGTATTTATTTCTGAAAAAAACAAAAGCAAATGTACATCAAAAATTTGCAGTAATGCAGGTGAAGTAGGGGTTCTATGCTTCAAATTCCAAAAACATCAAAAAGAGAAAAAGCCTGCCAGTTTCCTAAAGTGAGCACCACCTCCATGAAGCCCTCCCAAGGCACCTGATAGCCAACACCATGCAGCAGTGTATGCTGGAGCATCCTTCACATACCTTGGAGGGAGGAGGATATCCAAGAATCTTCTAGAAAGTGAAGCTTATGTTCAGGAAGTTTCAACCAACAGAACTGGTCATGTCGGTGTGACACAGTGAGGAATAGGCAAACAGGTGAAAAACAATGTCCCTTTAAATACAACAGAGAGACAGCAAAACGGTGTCCACCAGCCCCTACCACTGCCACCCTCCAAAAACAATTATCGCAGCTTCCAGAGTAATCATTTTTGGGGTGGGCTGGATGCAGAGGCTTACCGAGATAGTGACATACCTCCCAAAGCCAAAAGCAAACCGCCGATGACCCAGGCTCAAACCCTGTCCCACAGGGATGCCATCACTCCAGGGAGTCCCCAAAAACGGATTCAGTACTGAGGACCGGGTGACATTCTCCACAAGGAAGGTGTATGCGCCACGGCCAACCCCCATTCACACTCCACACACCTACACCAATCTCACTTCTCTAAAGCTGGAATCGCTTCAAAAAGATCTTGGACTTGAAAAGCATGACCTCTCACACTTGCAGAGTCAGGCATTCCTCCCATGGGCAAGCGAATCATGAGTGGCCCAGATAACACCACTGTCTGCAATCAGCCAGTCCCTCCCCTGCTGAGCCTCCCCCAAAGCCCCCAAGCACAATTTGTCACAAATAAGGCGAATCTATATAGACAATCTATACGGACAAGCACGAGTCAGCCGGAGCAAGGCCACTTCCCCCAGGTGGGGGCTGCCTCTACGAGGCCCTGTTGAGAACCAGTGGGACGTGACTGGTTAGGGAATGGGATAGTCTGAGTCATAAACACATATTCTTTGTGACCAGACATCATTCACGTCCCCAGGAGTAGACCTTGCTGGGATGGCCCTGAATGAGGAGGACACGCGATTGAAGAGCAGCTCCTGGCAGGGCTTGGGGGTCTTACTTTGGTAATTGAAACACAGGCAGCCTGGAAGAGCTGGGATAGGTGCAGCAACCAGTTACGGAACTCTTCTTGCCACGTGCTGGGAGAAAGGTCAGCCCACACGCTGTGTCTTCCGAGGGGCTGCTGTTCCTCCCTGAGGGGCCTGGCTAGGGTACCCAGGCTGGGCAACAAGAGCAAAAACTGTCAGAAAAAGAAAGATAAAGCTAAACCAGGCATCATGCCCTGGGGAGTCTGGGGAACTCCGCACCCATCAGGCAGGAGACGGGATGCCAGGTCTGAAGACTGAACAGAGACCTGCGGTCTCCCTTTCTGGGAAAATCCGGAAATTCTAACTTTCCCAAGCAAACAGACATTTGCCGTTTTGTTGTTGTTGTTGTTTTGTTTTGAGATACTGGAGTGCAGTGGCACCATCTCAGCTCACTGCGACCTCCGCCTCCCAGGTTCAAGCAATTCTTGGGCCTCAGCCTCCTAAGTAGCTGGGATTACAGGCATGCGCCACTATGCCCGGCTAATTTTTTGTAGTTTTGGTAGAGACAGCGTTTCACCATGTTGGTCTGGCTGGTCTCGAACTCCTGACCAGGTGATCCGCCTGCCTTGGCCTCCCAAAGTGCTGGGATTACAGGTGTGAGCCACCACGCCCAGCCTTGGCCGTTATTTTTTAAATAAATTTATATTAGAATAAACATATTAAAATAAGTTACATACTAAAACGTCAGCATGCCTACCATGTATCCATAAAACTTTCCATCCGCCTCACATGGTCGCCATTTTTCTTTCTGGTGTGTACCTATGTTTTCCCTATTCTGTGAGAGTTTAAGCTTTGCGACTCAAGAGACAAGACAGTGTCGATTTTGACATTCTTCTAAAAACCCGAAAACTGTGTCACACTTCTGTGTTCCCTTCTTAAGAAGAAAATGGTGGGGTAGGACTTAATTTTTTATGTATAGATTTACCTTAGGAAACAGGATTATATGGTGATTCATTCAATAAATTCCCAATTCTCAAAAGGAGAAATAAAGGCAAGTGCTGGCCATCTGTTCCACCATCTGTGCGCATAGCCTCAGTGAGGGGCTGACAGACACCCACGTCGCGTTCCTGAACTTCACACCACGTACAGCAAGTCCTTCAAGGAGCCCTTCAGTGCTTCTGGAGATCCACTGTGGGCTATCTGCCACACGCGGAGTGAACCCATCACCAGCAGCCTCCTCCAACCGTTCCAGGCCAGCTTCTGGGGTCCTGTCTCTCTTCTGGGAGCTGTGGGGTCCTCCTGCAAGAGAACAGCCGGCAAGGACTAACACACAGAGACAGGCACCACCGGAGACGCAACCTCTCCTCGAGGCCCCCCTCTCACGTACCTGAGCTGGGGGAGGCAACAGTGACTCTCCCCTGACATAAGCAGCAGAGAGCAGAGGCCCTCCTCAAGGGGAGACGAGGCTCTGGTGGAAAGAGAACTGCCATGTCGTGTCATCGGACAACTATGCTTCCCCTTCCACAGGGGACTCAGAATCAGTGGCCCCTCCAGAGGTCCTCAGGCTCAGGGTCCATGGGCCAAGTGGCACGTGTCATATACAGACGGTGTGGCCTGCCTTCTGCTCCCACAGTTACACCTTCCCTGATGTGGGCACCCCATCATTTAGAACAGTGGCATTAAAATTAGTAAAACGGGTTGCCTGTGTAGGCCACAGCTTGGACCGCCTTTCTTGATGAAATTTCCTGACTTGAATACTGCCACTGCTTCTCCAAAGGTGTTTCCGCCACTGGAAGGATCTCTGGAGGGAGGATAGAGCCCAGGGGATGGGTGGAACAGCCACCTGCTGTCCGAAGGGCATCTGCTGAGGCCAGCACAGTCTCAGTGACACCAATGGACCACCGTTACCATCACCTCCCAGAAGTGGGATCTGGGCTTGGCTGATGGCACCTGATTCTCAAATAGAAGTGCGCCACATTTTTCATTGTAAATAAAGGGAAGAACCACAGACAACCTCTCCCTACTACCAAAGTGTAGCACAGACAGCAATCCCACAGCCTCTAATTCCGGCTGGCAGAGCTCCAGGAAACCCTCCTAGGGGAGAGGGATGCTGAGGCTCAGAGGACCAGGTGGCCATGGGGCTGACATGCAGGCTCTCTGGGCAACATCCATCACCCACCCCAGAGAGCTGCTGACCAAAGCTCCCAGCTCAAACAGCCTCTTCCATCAAGTGGGATTTAATACAGAAAAAAAGCGTGGCCAAGAGTGGCCCGTCACAAACAAAATGAATACACTGGGAAAACATCTCTTCTCTTCCAGGACTGAGGCACCTCCTCCAGGAAGATGGCCCAAGAACCAACTTATCGTGGGGACCGGACACCCGGACAGCAGTGTCTTCGAGGAGGCGTGCGTTCTGCCATCCGCCGCTGTTCACTGCTGCTAACTGGAGGCAGACACTGACGTCTCTCTGCTGTTGGTGACCAGGGAGCACATGTCTCAGAGCAGCATCGGCACTTGGAAAGAGCAGAGCTGGGAGGATTCGCCTCCAGCCAATCACCACTCTGGGAAATCCTCTCCCAGAACCACAGGGCCCACCGCCTCCTGCCTCTGTTGCTGCCCCAGTCAGTTCTCTGTGGGGGTTCGGGCGGCAGTCCAGCAGGTGGCCTGCCCTCACGTCCCCTCCGTGCATCCGGTGGGTGGTCTTCGCTGCTTCTCCGTTTTTCTTGTTGTGGCAGCTGCTTCCTTTTAATTATTAATTTATTTTTTAATATAATTTTTTTTTGAGACACTTTCGCTCTTGTTGCCCAGGCTGGAGTGCAATGGCGTGATCTCGGCTCACTGCAACCTCCGCCTCCCAGCTTCAAGCGATTCTCCTGCCTCAGCCTCCCAAGTAGCTGGGATTACAGGTGTGCGCCACCATGCCCGGCTAATTTTGTATTTTTGGTAGAGATGGGGTTTCTCCATGTTGGTCAGGCTGGTCTCCAACTCCAGACCTCAGGTGATCCTCCCACCTAGGCCTCCCAAAGTGCTGGGATTACAGGCGTGAGCCACTGTGCCCAGCCCCTATTTATGTATTTATTTTCTCGGCTATTGTGATCTGAACTCTTCTCAAATGCTGGTGGAACACAGCATTTGACAACTCCCCAGCCTCCCTGGCAGCAGAGCTGGCATGTGACTGAGGCCTCACCAACTGCACCTGTTCTGAGAGGCGGGCGTGGACCGAGGACTGAGCATGGTCCCTGTGCCCAGTAACATGCAGAGTCACCGAGGGGCTGCCGGGACAAATTTTCCATGTACGTACCAAGAGAGGTGGGAACCCCAGGTCCCATGCTCAGGGGTCCCATCAGGGATGGGGGCTCTTCAAGGAGAGATTTGATACCGAAAAAGAAGTGCACCATGTTTGTTTCGTCACATATAAAGCGAAAATAACATGGGCAACTTCTTTTCAGGTACCAGAGACGAGCACATCCTCCCCGGCAGCAGCACACCTGGGCGTGAAGGGACACTGAGGGTCAGGGCATGAGGGCAGGGCCAGGCCGACACTGCCAATCAAACTTATGCTCAATTAAGCCTGAAAGCATCAGGTGTGGGTTCCCCTGGAGGAGGCGGGGGCATGTGGGAAGGGCTGGGCTGACCCTGAGCAGAGGCGGACAGTCATCGTGGATAAAGCAAACCCATCCCAGATTCCCTCTCCTTCAGAGCCCCAGGAAGTCTTCACAGGCGGAATTCAATAATCGGGGCAGACGGGTTTCAGAACATCCACTATCAACCCCGCAATGCTCTTGGAGAGCATCACTTCAGAGAAAACGGGATGGTCCTGGACCCAAAAACAGTAGTTCCAGGAAGCCCTCCTCTTCAGAGATGCGAACAGGAAGGTATCGAATTAGGAGAAACGAATCACCGAGCCGCACGGACTCTCTGTGGACCCAACTGTCTGTGCACCTCGCAAGACACTGACCCCGCGTCCCCTCCCTCAAGTGCTCCTGGTTCCCTGGAGGCACGGCTTGGTTCTAGAACACGGACAGTGTGTGTGAGCTGTGACAAATGCAGCAAACCCACAGCCAGCCAAAGGACAGCAGGGACCAGGAAAGGACAATGGCTCCCCAGTTCCCATCACTGGCAGGGTGGCCTCCCCAGGGGGTGATTCGAGGGAGTAAATCAGGACAGAAGTTTTGGGGCCCACCATCCCTCAGGCCGCTGGAGAGGACCCCATGACCCATCGCTGGATACACAGTAATTCTGCATCATTTGTCAACCATAAATTAAATCACCAGGACAAAGTTTTGAAAGCAGACATCCATAAGGAAAGACACCTCCCCCTTCCCCGAGATGAAGTCTCACTCTGCTGCCCAAGCTGGAGTGCAGTGTCACGATCTTGGCTCATTGCAAACTCCACCTCCTGTGTTCAAGTGATTCTCCTGCCTCAGCCTCCCGAGTAGCTGGGACTACAGGTATGTGCTACCATGCCCGGCTAATTTTTTTGTATTTTTCTTAGCAGAGACAGGTTTCACCATGTTGGCCAGGCTGATCTTGAACTCTTGACCTCATGATTTACCTGCCTCGGTCTCCCAAAGTGCTGGGATTAAAGGCATGAGCCACCACGTCCAGCCAGCAAGAAAAGTCACCTTCCACCAAGGCCCTGCCTTAAACTGGAAGCTGCAGATAGATAGGCAAACCATGAGAAACGCATCATCGAAAAAATGCAGGTTTTCCCAGTCACACTGGAAAACACACTGTGGTGTCATCCGTTTGTATGGCAAGTCAGATAAAATCTAACTCAAACTGGCTTTAAAAAGTAAGGGATGTATAGACTTACATAACTGAAAAGTACAGAGACAGAGCAGGCTTCAGGCACGGTCTGACCTAGGGACTCAAATGGTATCATCCAGACTCTCCTCCAGCTCTCTGCGATGTCTTTCATGCTGCAGACTCCCTGTTCCTTGTCTGTGTGGCACCAAGCCCTCTCCTCTTAGTCCTTAGACGGCTGCAGGACCTTCAAAGCTTACATCAAAGCTCACTGTCTATTCCCAGCTGAAGGGAAAAGACAGTGTCCACTCTGGCAGCTATCATAGGAAAGCGACAGAGAGTTTCTTTCCCAGAAGCTCCAGCAAACATCTCCTTGCATCTCACTGGCCCAGTGGCATCAGGGGCCCCTCCTTGAAGCAATTACAGTGGCAAAGAAGAGATCAAGAGATTCACTAAAGCCCGGGCTGGTGGAGGAAGCGGGGAAGGGTCCATGCAAGCTAAGCACAGGGCAGGGAGAGGGAGCTTTCGCAAGAAAAACCAGGGAAAATTGAGGGAGGGAGAAAAGACCTGGGGTGGGGAAGTCCTGACCAGCATGTACTCCAGGGGCCCATGTGCCTTCCCTGAACTTACACCCGAACCAAGACGTCTTCCAGGCGGAATAGGATACTGAAAAAGAAGTGCACCGCGAATGTTTCGTCACAAATAAAGCGAAAACAACACGGGCAACTTCTCATTAAGTACCGCACGTCAGCACCGTCGACAGCACTGCTTCTCGGCCAGCGTCACTTTGCCAGACTTCCTGAGGGCACGTGGTCCTGAGCGCCACCGGGCAACGAGTAGCAAAGATACGGCCCCACGTACCACCCCCTCGAGACTTTGGAGGCTTCTCACGGGTGCCACTGAGTCCTGGAGGACACTGTCCCCCTCCGCACGGGCGCCACTGAGTCCTGGAGGACACCGTCCCCCTGCGCACGGGCGCCACTGTGTCCTGGAGGACACCGCCCCCCTCCGCACGGGCACCACTATGTCCTGGAGGTGCTTCTGGGCAGGGTGTGTTCAAGTCATCAATAAAGAAAGTCTCCTTCAGCATCACAGAATGACAATGACACAGAAACACTGATTTCTGCATCCTAAAAGTCCTCCTGAGGACAGACGAGGAGGGACCAGGAGAGTCACAGTAACTCCGTGGATAAGATGGATGAGACCTACCACCTACAGTCTCAGGACACGCAGCCGAGTGCCTGCCCCGATGGAGCATCTGGGCTGAGGAGGTCTTCCTAGAATGGCTTCTGCAAGGGATGTTTTAACGTTTGCCTCAACCCATGGAAAGACCAGGGCCCTGACACAGCATCGCCACTGTCCCCAGCCTGAGCCTGGGAAGAGCCCCCACGGCAGGCAGGAAGCTGCAGTTTAAGGCAGGATGAATAAACAATGAAATGGAACCCAAGTTCTCAGCTGGTTCACGTGGACAACTGACTTGATGGTGGCAAATCCTTGCTGGTTTGTGCATTTCCACCTCACTGCAACCTGCTCACGGTGGGTTGGACCTCCCCGCCCCTTGTCTTGGGCTCAGCCACGTAATTTGTTCTGGTCAGTGATCTATGGGTGGAAATACAGCAGTTCCCAGCCTCAACCTAAGGAGTTTCTGCATTTCTACTTACTTTCCTGTGCCTCTGCCATAGCCGTGGGGCATACCAGGAGGCGGCTGAGAGAGGCGGGTCCCACCTTCAGCCCCCAGAGCAGGCGTTCTCCGCGCAAGTCATCCTAGGGATGGGAGGGAGACGGGGATGAAGCGTCCAGGACACACGAATCCGAAATAGAAGGACCACCCTCAGACAAGATGCCCACTCCCCAACTCTCCACTGACCAGACTCCAGCATCCCTCCCCTGAAGCTCGTGTCACGGCCAGGACGCTTCTTCTGCAGGGTCTGACACTGTGAGCATCTGGGGCGTCTGGGTCCTCATAGGTCAGGCAGAGCTGGACAACAGACAGAGATCAGCCCATTCCCCAGGCAAGGAGCATGGGCTGGATGCTGTCCGGAGAGCAGCTGGCTTCTGGGTGGTCCCGACACAGTAGAAGCTCATCTCAATCACGCTGCCAGCTCCTCAGCCCCCAACCACGACTCATCAGGAGCATTGCTGGCACCAAGGGCCCTGCTGGAATCTAGCCTCATGTCCAGGAATCCTCCTAGGGAAAAGAGATGGACCATGTAGCATTCATCAAGCACACAGCAAGGCTGTCAGACAGCCACTCTTCGTGCAGCACAGAATAAAGCAGTCATCACACGCACAGCTGTCCCGACACGTGCCGTACCCTGCACACACAGCACTCCTCAGACCCTCACCAGGATACACCACACCCTGTACCAGCCCACACACAGCCCCTGCACTTGGCATGTGCTATGGAGCAGGCCTTTCCCTGGCGGGGCACTGAAGGTCTCTGGGGTCCTGTCATTGGCAGTGGTCAGGCTCTCAGCCCTCCTGGGCAGGATTTGAAACCGAAAGAGAGGTTATTCCCTAATGACTGCTTGGATTTACTTGAAGGAGGTAGGAGGAGGGGCCCCCAAGGGAAATCCCTCCTGAAGTCCTGCAGAGTCCCAAGGCCCCACGTCCTCCCACATCTTCTCCGAAGTTGCCATGTGCACCAAGATGTCATCCCACAGCTGGACCGGGCACTGGTGGATAGTCAAACAGGTGACCTACATCATAAATGAAGTGCACGTCACCGGTCTACCATCCCCTCAGCTACCCTGGAGAGCAGATGGCACTATCGCCCCTTCCATGACATTCCTGGCGTGTCCAGAAGGCCATCCGAGCGAGACCTCACACTGAAGAGGCCCCACCCAGCGTGAGGGGCAAACAGACAAACACCACAATGAGCGACCGCCCTCAACCACGGAAGCAGGGACCCTTCTCCAGACTCAGCCCCCCTCCCAGGGCCCTCCAGGGAGGGCTGGGGCCTGAGAGCCGCACACCCACGACATGGGTCACACTGTCAGCCTCGCTTGCGCCTCCCGAGAGTGGAGCTGGCAACGTCCCTCCCTGAAGGCTGCATCAGGAACAGGAAGTGCCTCCAGGGTGGGATTTGATACTAAAAAAGAGGTTTCCCGTGTATGTTTCATCATAAATAAAGAGAAGACAACACGGATAACCTCTCCTTCGAGTATCGAAGATTAGCACTGATCAAAAACAAACAAAAACAAACAAAACAAAACTGCTGAATCTTCGCCGATGCTGGCTTCACCTCCAGGAAGATCCCCGAATCCATACGGCGCCGGGTAGACCAGATGTCAGACAGCTTACACTCCAGTGTCCCAGGCTGGTTCTGGGAGTCCTTTAAGCCTTGACAATGAAAAGAGGTTGCCCATGAAATATTTCCCAACACGGAGAACGTTTTAGGTACAACCCCTTTCCAGGCGTTGGTGCTTTCCTGACGGTGGAACCAGGGCTTCCCTGTGGAAGTCCAGGTCACGGGAAGTACCCCCAGGGATAATGGTTTGCATCCCGAAGTCAGCGCATCAGGAGAGTTCACGAATAAATCCTGAATTCTGCGGTCAAGAAGCAGGTGGCCAGGTCTGCAGTCAGCTGGCGCCCAGGCCCCCGGGTGGCACTGGCCATGGAGCCAAGCAGTCTTCCAAGCAAGCGGTGACTCTAAAAACAGATGCCACGGTACAGAGTAAGTTGTAAGCAAAGTGAGTGCCCACTACACACATCTGGGGAGGGAGGGTCGGGAAGCCAGGAGCATGGCCAGGGCCCCTCCTCCAGGTCAAATCCCACCTAATACCTCCTGCTGCCTGCAATCCAATTCAGTAGAATTCAGAAACAAAAACGAAATTCATTTCCCGATGTGAACTCCCCAGATGTTTTCGCCAATTCTGGGCTGGATTTTCTGTTTGCTCTAAAACTCCTTTGACGTTAATTGTTTCTGTGTTTGGGGAATACTCGTATCTCCAGACTCTTTCATTCCAATAGAGTTAGAGCAACCCTGCCAGGGTGGAGAGAATCGGCAGTCAGAAACCTCAGGTTTCCCCTTACAAAGCGGTACAATTGTGCCCTCTCTGCCCCCAAAGGAGCAGAAGGCCAGGAAGAGGATCCCAGGCCAGGCTGTGTCTCCATGCCTTTGCCACCTGTCCTTTGATGCCTGTGTAGCCAGCAGAGCGCCCAGTCGGCACGGACTCAGCAGCTGCTTGCCCTGGATACCCCAGAGGCAGCTTATAACTTGTTCTGGTCAGTGATCTACAGGTGGAAACACAGCAGCCTTGACATTCTCTCTCTTTGCCCTCTCTTCATGAGGGCTCTTTTCGTCTGGAAGGAACGGTGTTTTGGAATCAGCTAACGGGACGAGTTGGCAACAGCAGTCATTGGTACGACCGCATATATTCTGCTCTGGTTATAAAAAGCAGGGTTGAGGTGGAAAGACCTGGCCCTTCTTCAGAATCCCATGCCCTCCTCCCTCACAAGTCCCCTCCCCAAATGCCACAGATGAGCCCAGGACCCACAGTCACAACCAAGTGCCATCAAGACAAATGCACCACCTGAAACCTACTTCTGTGCCTTGGTTTTAGAGCTGGCAGGGAGCTACTTCGTTCCCCAGAGGCCAGCAGCACCTCCAGGAAGTCCTCCCGGAAAGGACCGGGCACCAAGCATTACTGCCAGACACCATGTTCAGAACAGGGGACGCTCCATCTCAGCCCACTCACCCTGGCCTGGGCCTGACAACTACTATTTTAGCCTGAAGCCTTCCGAGCTGGTGTTTGATACCAAAGAGTGGTCCACAGAGAAGATTTGTATGAAAGATACAGATACACCAAAGGAAGCCTCTCCGAGTACCCCAAAGAACTATCCACAGAAACACAGCCTGAGGATGGGTCGGACGTGCTGGTCAGGAGGGCAGGTGTGTACCTGGGGAGGTGCATGCCCCGTGGTGGGCCACCCGCGCCCTTCCCCTGGGTCAGGGCTCATGACAATACCCTCCCCTCAAGCCGTCATGACATCAAGGATTCCTCCAGATTTAAAATAAGTCAACTCCACAATTCCTGTTAGAAACAAACAGGTCCCAACCTGGGCCAATTCCAGGGACCCCACGGTCTCCTCTTGACCTCAGAATCAGCTTTTCTTCCGTAAGATGTCATTGTATCCAGGACAAACTGCAGGCTGGGGGCTCGTGGGCAGGACACCTGCACTGTCTGTCCAGGGCACAATTCCCATGAAGCTGGCGTTCACCTGCTGTGCTGGGCTCATTCAAGCCCCTCACTGAGCATGGCACGGACCAGGCACCCCCAACAGCAGGGCCAGATGCCAAAGGGCCCGAGGTACACACACGGTCACTGGGAGCACGACGAGGGCAACCACAGAACACCCACCTGCATGTCCCGTGACACTGTTCTGACGCTGTGTTCCCCCAGGCTGCCATCACATTGCAAAGTCCTCCTAAGAAGGGATAAGACATTGAGGGTCAGTGCAATCGATGGCGAAATTCAGAAACAAGGGACACACTTAGTGCTCAGCCATTTGTTCACGTCTACTTATTCCTGTCCACAGCGCCCCTTCCCTAAAGCTGAGGTCTGGACCTGAAGCCCTCCAAGGCGGGGACTGATACTGGAAAACAGGTTAGCCGGCTGTGTTTCATCCTCAATAAGGACACAGAACCCCAGAGAACCTCTCTTCAGGTACCACCAAGTGACACTGACAAGAACACCACTGATTCCTTCCCCACACTTGACATTCAGTCCTGGAAGTCCTGTTAAACACGGATTGGACACTGGGGTTAGTAGCACAGATGACATCAGTCAAATTAATATGGCACAGGCTTTGTGGTTAACCATAGATTTCTGGCCAGTGGACTGGAGCTGAGAGGAACGCCCTTCCCTGAAGCTGAGGCCTCCAAGATGGGATCTGATACTGGAAAAGAGGTTAACCAGGTGTGTTTCATCCTCATTAAAGAAACAGAAGCCCAGAAAACCTCTCTTCAGGTACCACCAAGTGACACTGACAAGAACAGCAGTGACTCTTCCCCAGACTTGACATGCAGGCCCGAAGTCCTGTTAAACACGAGTTGCACTCTGAGCGTTAGTTATTTGCTAGAGGCAGCCAAGAGCTGAACGCATGCTGCTTGCCAAATACCCACCCAAGCACCCCCACGGGGCAGACCCCTTGGCACCTCTTGAAATTGACATCATAACCAGAGGTGGTGACGCCTTAGAAAGGCTGGTCACAGGAGCTGTTGCGTTTAGGGTTAACCCCCAGGGCCACCTTTTCTCAGTTACTCAAGAGAGGCACAGATGGCCCAAACGAAGGCTGACTCCACCAGAGGTCCTGCTAAGGACTCAGTGGATATGGAGGGTGGCAGGCCAGGTGACCTTGGCTGTAAATATAAGTGCTCACGCTCTGGTCAGCTGATCACTCGAGTACTTTGTGATGGTGCAGAGAACGTGCCCCTTCCCTTGAACTTGGAGGGCTCCATGTCTAGGAAGCTCTCCAAGGAAAGAAAGCGGAGTGAGAATCAGTCCAGCTCAGCACATTTGGCACACGCGTCGCAGATGCTCTCTTCAGAGTTTAGCAGAGTGCAGCTGGCCCCGGGTTAGTGTCTCTTTCCCAGAAAGTTGACACCTCTTCCAGGAAGTTCTCCAAGGGGGCATTAGATACTGAGGGTTAGTGGACCAGGTCACAAACGGCACAAATAAAGCGTGTGCTCTCTGGTCAACCATCTCATGTATCCAGGCACGTGCTGACGCCACGCTCCTCGTCCGCAAATCGACCCCGTGACCAAGCTGGAGCAGTGTGCTGAGAAGGCTACCACGCGAGAGTTATTGTCACACACAACACAGACACATCACAAACCCGCTGGCTTGCACTGAGCGCAGACCTAGTGCCCCCACCCCGCAGTTGATGTTAGCTCCAGGAAAGCTTGCAAGGCGGGATTAGATACTGCAAAGAGGTCGACCGTGTAATGTGCGCCATAAATAAAGCGAACGCGCCACGGACCACCTCTCTCCAAGTACCGAGCAGCAGCCGTACTGACACCAGGACAGTGGCTCTTCCTCAAAGCTGGTATCACCTCCTGGAAGTCTTCCGAGGCGAGATGTGATATTGAGAAGAAGTAGACCATGTGTCCTACGTCATAAATAAAGCGTACACACCATGGTCAACCGCATCTTCAAATACCAGGAAGTGATGCTGACCCCTGGCTCTCTTTCTTTCACCTCCAGAAAGCCCTCACAATGTGCATCATGAACTAGCAGCCTTCGGTAACGTGGCAACAACCACAAACCCACATCCAATGCCACTACCAGGATGCCCTGTAAGGCTGGGGCTGGTGCTGGTGCTATTGGCTGGTGGACCACGTGGCCAATGTCATAAATAAAGGGCAGGGTCCGCAGCTGACCACCCAGTGACCTGCACTGCACAGCACCCACCACGCAGACCTGGCTTTCAAGTCAGCATGGCCTCCAGGAATCCCCAGGGCAGGCCGATGCTGAGAATGAGTGGAGCACGCTACATCTGTCATAAACAGTGCGTACGCTTCATGGTCTACCATCTCTCCAAGGACTGTGGAATGATGCTGAAGCCAGATCAGCGTGTCTCCCACGAAGCTGACTTTGCCTCTCTCTGGGAAGCCCTCTGTGACTGAACTTGATATTGAGAAGACGTGGACCATATTACATACGGCACAGAGACAGCGCATGTTCTATGGTCAACCGTCTTTTCAGGTACCTTGGGCAGGGCTGATGTCAGAGCCAGTGTCTCTTTCCTCTCGCTAGCATCACCTCCAGGAAGCCCTCTGAGGCTTGATGCAGTATTGAGAAGAGGCCACCATGCAATGTCTTCTGCAGAGCAGTGGACGCAGCGCAAAGGAACCCCTCAAGAGTGGACATGACGCAGGAACTAGTGCTATGCCTGACACTCGTGACTGCCTACGGAAAGCCCCCGAGGTGCATGTTATAGAAAAGTGGACCAAATCACATGCATTGTAAGTAAAACATATGAAGCATGGCCAACTTCTGCTAAGTACACCGAGGCAGGACTGGTGCCAGAGCCGGTGCCCCATCCCCTGAGTGTGACAGCACCTCCCTGGAGACATTCCAGGCTGAATCTGGTACTTGAGAAGAAGTAGGCCATGCTACACATGCCACTGGAAAAAGACATGCAGTGTGGCTGAACCTTTCTGAGGTACCGTGAGGTCAGCGAAGAGGCCAGAACCAGTGCTCTGTCCCTGAGGCTGGCAGCTTCTTCAGCAAGTTCTCCAAGCAAGTGCTCTGGACTGGAGATGGGGAGGAGTGGGCCGCAGAGGGGCTTCATCTGTAAGCATACATGGTGGGGTCGATCAGATCTTCGTGAGGATCAGTGCTGAGTCCAGAGCTGAGGCGTCTTCCCCGGAGCTGGCTAGACTTGATATGGGAAAAAGACTGTACACGCATCAGCAAAGACAGAAAGACTCAGTGCGTCTTCAAGTACCTGGAGTGGCATCGTCTCCTGCACCCATGCTCCTACTTGTGCGTGCTGTCCTGAAGGCATCTGAGGATAGCTCTGAGGACGAGAGGTGGCCTGTTTCACATCCCTCATTGCTGAGCATTTGCGGCACCAGCCAGCGTTTCTCCCAGTACTCCGGAGGGATGTGCCATGCGGGCAGCAGGACGCCTTCCTGGAGGTCGTCCTTATCCTGAGGAAGGCACTGGAGGCTGCGTTTGGCACTGAGGAGACGACTGTGTCACAAGCATCGACAGAGAAAGCATCTACCTGAGAGTCTACCATTCCGCCAAGCGCCGTGGCGTGGGGAGGATGCCTAGACCCGCGGCTGTCCTCTAACTCCGAGCTTGCTCCAGGGAGGTTTGGATGGCTGGGCTGGATACCAAGAAGCGGTTTACCGTCCCACATACATATTCAAAATGTATGTGGGACGGTAAACCATTTCTTCAAGTACCGCACGAAGGTGGTGGTGGCTGCAAGGAAGCTCCTGTCCACAAAGTTGCCTGATGAAGGCGCCTCATCTAGGCTGCATCTGATACTGACAAGAAGCCGGTCGCGGTGTCTACTGAGTGAGCGTTGCATAGTCAACCACGTGATCGAACGCCTTGGAACGGCTCTTATTCCGGACAGAATCAAGGTCTCCTCCCCAGAAATGGCGAGATTTCCCAAGGCAGAACTTGGCTTAAGAGGAGCGCGATGATGCCATTTCGCATCATGCAAAAAAACACATGCCATACAGAAAGCCACCTCTTCCGGCATCGTGGAGAAGCCCGATGGTGGGTCCCACGGCGCCTCCCCGAAGACAGCGCTGTTCCCAGTAGCCTCGGGATGGATTTGATACTGAGGGTTAGTGGACCGTGTTACATACGTCACAGATAAAGCGTACGCTATACGGTCTACTATCTCTCTAAGTACCACACAGAGACGCCGAGGACAAACGCTCAGGACACATCAGAAAGCCCTCCAAGGCCTTGAGCTGGGTGGAACCGGAAGGCAGGTCGAGCACAACACATGCATCATGCGACAAGCACACACAGGCCAGGAGTCTCGTCTTCATGGTCAGGGGTTGACACGGATGTTTGGAGCAGTGGCTCTTCCCCAAAACTGGCAACTCCTCCAGGAAGCCCTCCAAGGCTGAAAGTCCCACTGAGAAGAAGTGGACGATGCTATGGATTTCATCATTCCGTAAATGCTGATTCGGTGCCTGCCATGCACCAGGCACTGTGCTGGGTCTGAAGGGGTGGGAAGGTGGGAAGGAAGACATGGCACGTGGCTAACAGAGCTGGTTGGGGGAGTGGGGAGAAAATCAGAAATACAAACGCCCCATGTGCAACCAAAGAACATGTGTCTAGTTACACGGACCAGCCCGATCAGACAGTACTAGGGCACCTGAGGCCCAGTCTTACCTATTAGTGAGCTCCAGTCTTGGGCATTTAAAAAAAGTGCCATAAGACCATATCTGCCTCAATATCAAGGGCATTTCTAGGAGGTCCTCTTAGGTTGGATTAGATTCTGAGCAGTAGCCACCGGGTCATCTTCATGAACAAAGCAGGAGTTGTTTCAGTCAACCGCCTCCCCACGGTTGGAACCAGTGTCTCATTCCCAGACTCGGCCCTGCCTCCGGAAAACCCTTTGAGATGGAACGTAAGACGGATCGGAGGTGGGCGTCAGTATAAACAGAAAACTTCAACACGGAAGGCGACTCTTCAACGCCACGCGGCGGAATGAAGGACGGACCGGTGGGACCCCCTGAAGGTGGTACTGGCTCCACAGAGCCCGCCAAAGCTGGCCAGGCTACTGGGGAGTGGCAGCCCATGTCACACAAATCCCTCCTTTCGCATGGGCCACACGGCAAACCATCTCTTCCAGAACCACGGCTGAGGCTGGAACGGGCATCTTGGCCCCAAGTTGCATCACTTCCAGAAAACTCCCCAGAGAGTGTATTTAGTGCCCAGAAGAGACAGGCCTTGCTGCACAAGTCAGGTGTCAACCATGGGGCACAGCAGTTGCCGTGGAGCAGTGCTGAAGCTAAGCCCAGTGTTCTCTTCCCTGAAGTTGACAACACCTCCAGGATGCCCTCCGAGGATGGATTGGATACTGAGAGTTAGTGGACCATGTTACATAGGTCAGAAATCATAACGCCTACGTTCCATAGTCTACCATCTCTTCAGGAACCACGGAATGGTGCTGACCCCAGAACCAGGGCCTTGCCCCTGATGTTGGCGTCACTTGCAGAAAGCTTTCTGAGGCCTGATTTGGCAATGGAAGCAGGCACATGGCGAACATAACCCCTCCTCAAATGTGGGGGAATGGCATCGATGGTGGAAGGGTGCCTCTACCCTAAGTGGTAATTCCTCCAGGAAGGCCATGCCAACTTGGAAAGACTGCGCCAAGGCAAACTGTGCAATGCTGACCACGCTTTGGCCACTATGTGGGCAACTACCTCTTCGTCAAGATAAAGGGCAGTGCTTTGTACTAAATGGTACACTCTAAGAGCACAGTGCATCACACGACTTCCCAAGCTCACCAAGTTCTGATGGTCCTCACCGTGCACTAGACCACCCCTGGAGACTCAAACCACAGAGCTGAGTGAGTAGTGCATTCCTCCAACTCCCGATCAACCTCTGCACCTCCTCCAGGAGGTCTTCCTTGATTTTCTCCATCCCCTTTCACGGCACAACTATCCCATGTGAATGTGGTGCAAAGCAAGGATTGGTTAGTCTCCAGGGAAGGGGCAAGCGCAGGAGGGCACAGTTGTCCTCTACAGCCCTGAGGCCCAGTGTAGACTGGGTCTTATAACCCGGTTGTTGAAGTCCCAACTCCTTAGGAAGTCATCCAAGGCATCATCCTCCGCTGCTCCCTCCATGTGTGAGCTAGTCCAGTCACAGATTGCGCTCCACAGCCATGTATTGTCCACATGTCTTTGCTGGCACTACTCCTCCCCCCCCCCCGAGTTCACATCTGCTTACACATCTCTCAAGCCCAACCAAATGGCAGTTCCTCCAAGAGCCCCTCAGCCAACTCAGGCCTTCGCATCGCTGACACTGCCTGCATGCTCCTCCAGTCCACTCACATTTTCCATGTGATCACTCATAGAAATAAACTTGTGTCCACCAAACACCTGTCAGGTGCTGGAGCTAGACCAGTAAATAAGACACAATCTGTCTGTAGCTTCCAGCACAGTAGGGGAAACCAACATAAAATGAATTTATCAGTTATTGCAGAGAATTCATTTTAAAATTTGAGGAGGCCGAAGTGTTGTGAAGGAGCAGAGAGCATTTAACAAGAGGCTCTCGCCAATCAGGGGAAACTTCTCAGAAGTTCAGATTAGAAGATGAAGGATGAGGGGACTAAGCCATGAAGAGAGAGGACAAGGACGGATGACGTAGAGTAAAAGCAGAGGAGCAGATGGAGCCTGGACTGGATGGAACACAGGTCAGATGAACGTGGCTGGGGTGGAGAGTGGACTGGATGGAGCGTGAACTGGATGGAGCATGAACTGGATGGAGCGTGAACTGGATGGAGTAGTGGTCCGGGTGGGGTGTGGATTGGATAGAGCACGCTCTGGGTGGGTTACAGTCTGCATGGGGAATGTGGACTGGATAGGGTATGGACTGGAAGGAGTAGTGGTCTGGATGGAGTGTGAACTGGATGGGGCGTGGTCTGGATGGGGTGTGGTCTAGATGGGGCGTGGACTAGATGGGGCATGGACTGGACAGGGTGTGAACTGGATAAGGTGTGGTCTGGATACAGTGTGGACTGGATAAGGTGTGGACCGGATGGAGTGTAGACTAGATAAGGTGTGGACTGGATGGGGTGTGGACTGGATAAGGTGTGGTCTGGATAAGGTGTGGACTGGATGGGGTGCGGTCTGGATGGGGTATGGATTGGATAAGGTGTGGACTGGATGGGGTGAGGACTGGGAGGGGTGTGGACTGGATAAGGTGTGGACTAGATGGAGTGTGGGCTGGATAAGGTGAGGACTGGATGGGATGCGGTCTGGATGGGGTATGGATTGGATAAGGTGTGGACTGGATGGGGATGTGGACTGGATAAGGTGTGGACTGGATGGGGTGTGGACTGGATAAGGTGTGGACTGGATGGGGTGTGGACTGGATAAGGTGTGGACTGGATGGGGTGTGGACTGGATGGGGTGTGGACTGGATAAGGCGTGGACTGGATAAGGCGTGGACTGGATAAGGTGTGGACTGGATGGGGCATGGACTGCCATGTTTCAGAATGTCGAAGAAGAAGAGCACATGGGGGTCACCATATGAGGACCACGTGCTGGCGGGGCACACGCAGTGTGCTGAGGTTGAAGGGCCGCCAGGAAATCCTTGCAGAGGTTCTGAGCGGCAGTTGCTGGAGCCCTGCTGATGGGTGCCTAACTCTCTGGGTGGAGTGGCAGCATTGGAAACCACATAGAGTGGACACAGAGAAGCCACCGAGCAGATGGCAGCTAGGTGTGGACAGCTAAAGTGGGTTTTTGAGGTCTGCAAACATAAAGGGGTGAGAACGTGGTAAGAGCCAAGGCGGAGGCTCCCGTGGGAGGGAAGGAACTCAGGTCACCCCTCGGTATGGGAACTCCTTGGGGGCAGGAAGGGGCTGCACTGGCCTCAGCTTGGTACCTCCAATGCCCAGCACAGGCAGTGCCCACGACAGCATGGTGAGGAAGGAAGGAGTACAAGATACAGACCCCAAAAGCATCCGTGTCCTCCTGGAGAAAGTGGCCTGGGTCCCCACTAGCTTCCTGCGTGCCTAGAGAAGTGAGCAGACCCACCTTCCCACCCAGCCTCCCAACACAGCAAACTTGGGCCTGGAAGCTCCTGCTGACCGCAGGTGGCTGGCAGCCCATGTCACTCCCCAGGCCCTGGTTACTGTTGCACTCCCTCATCCATGCATTCTTGCAAAGGTGCAGATTCATCCACTCCTCCACACCCTCCTCTCCCTCAGGAATCCTTCGCAGAGTCATCCCCTCCTCAGCTACGCATCCTCTCACTGGCTCGCCCAGGTGTTCTCTTGGATACTCAACCATGGATGCATTTTCTAGCATTTGCCCTGTGCAGAGGCTGAGGCTGACTCAGTGCTCCTGCCTTCCAGGGGCTCACGGGCTGGATAGGGGAAAAACAGATACTCAACCCACACGACGGTTGATCCATTAATTCAGAAGTGCATGAAGTAGTAGGATTCAAGGTCTACACAATCTATAGTCCAGAAAGAGTAAGGAGCTCCACCTGTTGTGGGGGTGGGGGGGTGGGGGCAGACCACAGAGGCAGAGAAAGGCCATTTGTGCGCCCCAAAGCACATGGCACAGGACTGGGGGGATGGTGAGTAGAGCAGGCAGGGATAAAACCCACGACACCTTACTTAGCATTTGGGAGGGCGTAACGGTGGGAGGAAAGGGAGGAAGCAGATGAATATTAAACTTAATTATTCCACACAGGGCAAAATCAGAGAATGCGATTTCTTTTGTTACCATAGAGAAATAATGGATGTTAAGTGTAGTCCTTTAAAAAATTGAAATGTTAGCACCAACAGACACAGAAGCTGGTTATGTACTTTCTGAATCACAGAGAAAATTAAAAGTGAAAAAACCGTAGTCTCCGTGATATAACAAAAGATAGCAGGAAAGAAAGGATGAAAAAGATGAAATGAGCACCTAGTACAATTTTTTTAAAAGCACAATCATGACGGTCAAGGACAAAATGTAAAATGGGTGACACACCCGTTAAACAAGAATGCTTGGTGTGGGTCGGAAGACTCAAACTGAAACTATATGTTGTGTATCGGAGACACAATTTAAATAAATGAACTCAAGAAAATTCAAAGGCAGCCCACGCAATCATGCACTGACACCCCCAAAACCACGGAATGCAAACCACAGCTGACTGCCAGCCAGCAGTCAGTGGCACCCCCAGTTTTGCATCCATAGCCTTTTTTTTTTCAGTTTGCTTGTGCCATTATTTAAATATTTCTTTGCAGAGGCTCTCAGTGGGTATTCTCAAGGACATTTGGGGTCCCCCAGAGCATTTTAAGGAGGGTGAGCAGCACCAACAGCTTGGGGTGACTGCACAGTCACAACCAGGCCGCCCTGACTTGATCTCTATTACTTACTGGACTTCTGGGTAATATTAGGTCTGAATAAAAGGTCTGGGCTGCCTTTGAAAACCAGTATTTAATTACACTTCGTTCCCTTGTTTTATAAATACGTGGAAAACGGAAAAACAAGATTGCTGACCGCTGCAGTAAGAGCACAGGTCTCCTTTATACTTAGGAAATTAGGATAAACATGGAAATCGTTAGGCGGACCCAACGTGGCTAGTCTATGGCCCCAGTATTTAAATTTAAGGCAGTCGACTGCATGTTTGAAAAGAACAAAACTGAAGCGTATGCATGGAACGGTGGGAATGGCCTGGAACACTGAGCTCTCAAGGAGCAAAGTTCTTTGGAACAGGCAGTTCTCAGATTCAAGTTTCAAACAACACTTTGCCTTCATTACAGGTTTCCAGAAACAATTACCCGAGAAAGTGAGGTTTCTCGTGAAATGAAAAGAAGACAGACGTGCTTCTGTGATTTCAAGTCATTAAACACCTCTCAGAGAGGGAAGGGATAATCTACAACAATGACAGAGCACTCACGAACATTTGCATTAGAAATAAAATAGCGCCCAAAAAAGGAGAAATAAGAGACATAGTTTCCAAAACTCTTTCAGTCTTAAAAACGTCAAATAGGTAAAAAGTAAATGATAAAAATACCTCAAATCTAGAAGCAACAACGAGCTTAATGGAAAATGAGAAAAACAGGGACGAGCCCACCTCATCAACATGAGGTCACACTGTCCGAAAGACTCTAACCAATGTAATGAAACAAGCAAAACCGGGTAAGTCTCATAAACGCTTAGACTGAGGTTCAGAATACGGTTGCTTATAGATTACTAAGAAAATCCAAATAAACACTGAAAAGCTAATAAAACTAAATGTCTACATCAAAATCCATACCTTATAAACAAGGTGTACATCTTACTCTTAAAGGCCCACAAAAAACATTTACAAAATCAATTATATTATGCACGAAAAAGACATCAATAAATTCCCCCAGAGTAGAATTTATGTGTCCACATTCTCAAACCACAAGAAAAGATAACCATGATTGAATTAAAAGCATAAACAATGTACAACTTAAAAACATTAGAAATGAGTTTTTTAAATCAGCTCTACTTTTGCACATTTAACTCAGATAATCATTTCTTCCAATAGCAAGAAGAAATAAGAAGCCTTATAACACATATGTTAAGGTACTGAAGACTACATATTAAAACATGTGAAAATGCAGTCAAAATTGCAAACAGAAGCAAGTTCATATTTTCATTATTAAAGAAGAATAACAATAGGGCATATATGGACAAATCCATAAACAAACTTAAGGAAAGCAGAAGAAAGAAATCAGTAAAGACAGATATTATTTCATTTGAACACAGGCACAGAAAAACTGGTTGAGCTGACAAGTTATCCCAAGAACAGATTATTTGGAAAACCTCTAAAATAGAAATTCATCTAGTAACAGACAGATAAAGTATGCATATACAAAATTAAGAATGGCAAAAGTGATTTAATCATAGAAATAAATTTAAAATTCAGGCCGGGCGCGGTGGCCCACGCCTGTAATCCCAGCACTTTGGGAGGCCGAGGCGGGTGGATCACGAGGTCAAGAGATCGAGACCATCCTGGTTAACAAGGTGAAACCCAGTCTCTACTAAAAATACAAAAAATTAGCTGGGCACGGTGGCGCGTGCCTGTAATCCCAGCTACTCAGGAGGCTGAGGCAGGAGAATTGCCTGAACCCAGGAGGCGGAGGTTGCGGTGAGCAGAGATCACGCCATTGCACTCCAGCCTGGGTAACAAGAGCGAAACTCCGTCTAAAAAAAAAAAAAAAAAAGAA